>JALIZH010016080.1:0-62895 GCA_030522465.1 Rhipicephalus appendiculatus
CACTTGCTGTATTGAAGTTTGTTTTTTTTTACTTCCACATTCGATTAAAATGTGTGCACTGCTTTAGCTGTTTATATTTTCATTAAGGATCGAGACATCAGTACCAAAATCTCCATTCATGTACACAGGTCTCCTTTTCATGAACCAATATTTTACAATTCTTCGCCCACATCTTGACCAAACTTCGCTTGTACATGGGGTAGAAATTGTTGAGAAATGGTGTAAAACATTGCCCGCCCCTCTGCCCGACTTCGGATGTGTTTTCTGGTCATGCAGGTGTTATGTTGTTCATACGCATCACAATCTTTTTCATGCATGAAATCACTATAGCGATTTTATGCCTCATGATTGCCTTTAAAAGCTGGTCATTCTGCCAGCATTTACCTGTGTCGGGGAATTCCTAGAGAATGGTCAAGGAACGTGCCGTAACTACAGTGGATGGGTCCTCTAACGCGCAGATGTGGCTAAACATATTTCATTAAGCCACACTCAAGCCTCAATAAACTGTAAACAACTCTTTGGTGACAGACAAGTTTGCAGAGAAGTTAGTGCACTTCTTTGCATGAGTGGCTGTTAGAAGGCTTCGTGGGACTTTCGCCTATCCTTCGGGCGCCTTGGAATGAATTCTCTCAAAAATGACAGAATTAAACTTCCGTAAACTACTCTGAACGAAAGGGGGGGAATTTTAAGGGCTAGTTTTTCTTTGTTAGACACGACATTCATTAGAACTAACAGACCAGAAAGCCAAGGAAAGTATTGGGGAAGATATTTGTAGTACATATAAGGTTAATGTGAATAAAGAAAAGTAGACGAAAACAAAACTTGCAGCTGGCAGGTACCGAACCTGCGACCTTCAAATAACGTGTCCGATGCTCTACCAACTACACTGCACTACAGAGTCGACTACTCTGTCATTCATACTTCCGCAGTTATGTGCTAAGGCGATATGGCACTTAATAAAGCAAGTCATGGCGATTACTGCATCTTTTAGGAGCGAAGCTCCGTAGGCCGGCACCCCGCCATCGCCGTCGCTGTTGAAGCTCCCTGGCACGGTGCCAGCCTTGGCATCTCTCCCTCACGCGGGAAGATAAGTGAGCTTTATGAGCGCTGGAATGCGGATGGCGTCTGCACGATGGGTTACGCGAAAATACGAACCCATGGGAAACGGAGGCAGATTATTCTCCCTATCCCTATTTCTTCGACTCTGCTCTACCCCGCAAACCGGCGAACGCACGAAACCATCGCTTCACCCTGTCGTCTGCCCAGTGTTTGTCCGTTGCCTAGACAATGAAACGTCGCTCGCGCCGAACGCCGCGTGCGTGCCATTTCTAAGTAGCTTCGCTCATCGATTGTATTCGTACACGAAACAACTGCTAGTTTTTCTCCACGAAATTACGGCTTCCATTTGTTTTCGGCTACTTCTCTGTGCTAGAGGTGTTTGTCTATATTTCCACGCTCTGAATGGCATGAATGTAAACCGCTCGGATAGTTCCTGGGGGAGACATCTGTTTACATCTAAACTGTCATTGGCTTTTACTACTCATTCCAACTGCGCCTGCGCATATTGTTATTGCTTCGTTATCAGCATAATGGCCGAGTAAAGGCTTCATGTAATATTGAAAGCGACATTGCGTTAACCTGAACACGATAGCCGTAATAATATTCATTCGAGGCTTTTCAGATACCGACCGAGGCGTGCCATCTACACTCGCGTAATTACTAGTTGAAAATATTATATGTTTGCGGCATTTGCATTAACTTATGTTTTGTGCTTTATAATTGGCGCAGGAGAGCCCCCTTAAAGCCGAGAGCTTTGGGAACTCGTTCTGCATATTCTACTGTGCTGTTTCATTTTCATGAGTGCATTATAAAATTATTATTCTTCATCTTCTTCTTCGTTTCTCTTTCTTTCGAAAAGTATGCGGAAACTGAACAATCTTTCTCAGATTCCTCAATGCAATGAATTACTAAAACGCGTACGAAAAAGAATGCGTGCGTGAATTTTGCTTGAAGCTGCGAGAGTGAATAAAGCTACGCATACGAAAGCGATGCTCAAGTGCATCTTCGGTATCATTCTAGACGTACAGCAGTTTCCCATATCAGCCGCACAAACATTTCCTGAGCACGTCGGAGGCAAAGTGCTAGAAAACTAATAGCTGCCAGAACGAAAGTCGGGCTCTCTGCATCCGTACCCTGTAGATCAGGGATCTCAAACAGGCGGCCCGCCACCCTATCGCTTGCTGCCGGCGGCCCGCACGTGGCTTTGTTCGTCCCATATTTTTGTTTTATTTTCATAACAAGCGTGTACTGCGTGCGCTACACGGGCATGGCTGATCTAAAGCATTGCTTTCCTGAGGCACAGAATGTGGTCACCATGTGTTGAAGCGCAACCGTGAAACAAGAACAGTATTTCATAATCGGCGTCCAAATTTTGCTCATCTTGGAGATCGGTATCGACATGTTGTTGGATGGAATCCTGGCCCCAAATCTTGTTCAGAAATGACCCGTATATTACATATGGGAAACGTTTTCTTTTCAATGGTAACGTCTGTTGACAATGTGTACGAACTAACCCTCCCAGGTTTTACCTTCTTCCCTGACGCGGCCCTCGCGGAACTAAATGCTGTGGCTGCGGCCCGCTGTCTGAGATGAGTTTGAGACCCCTGCTGCAGATGGTATAAGATAGGCGCTTCTCCGAGAAAGAAAGGATGCTACTACACGAGCAATAAACAACCGCTACCGCGCACGCTCCTGTGCGCGCTTGCTGCTGCATAATCGAGCGAGTTAGGCAGTCAGTATGTCGCGCAATATTGAAGAGTAATGCGCGTCTGCCTACGAAGGTCATTCGGAGTGCTTCCTAAAGCACGCGGACGGCGTCTTGCGAATGAGTTCGGGCCTCGTGTTAGACACGTAGCAGCGGCGCTTTGAAATGATAAAATGCGGCTAATGGAAGGGAGACGAAGTGGAGGGTTTTTTTTGCTCAAATTAGTTGGGTGACAAAATATGTTTTCCTTTCGTTCGCCTTGTGCGGCGCGTCGTGCAGAGAAGTGAAAACACTGAGAAAAGGATGCGGGGGCTCGGAATATGCGCGACTAGTCTAGAAAGATGGTGAGAAAGCGAGAGACAGAAGAGGGATAGCAAGGACAGGGAGGCTGATCAGGTTGTACTCGGTTCGCTACCCTTCTTCGGGGTAGGGCGAAGCCTGCACAAGAACAGCAGAATAAAGAGAAAGACAGTGATTCACGCGTGCGCATAACTGCCTTCATAACGCAATCAAATGCGGTCTCTGAGCTCAGTTGTATTTGGTAAGTGCTAAACACGTGAATGAAGGTCCGATTCTCGGCTTGAAGGAAAACTGCTAGGAGGAGGCATTATGAAATGGAATGGAAAGAAAGAAAGAAAGAAAGAAAGAAAGAAAGAAAGAAAGAAAGAAAGAAAGAAAGAAAGAAAGAAAGAAAGAAAGAAAGTAAGGAAGAAAGAAGGAAAGAAAGAAAGAAAGAAAGGAAGAAAAAAAAAGAAAGAAAAAAAGAAAGAAAGAAAGAAGGAAAGAAAGAAAGGAAGAAAGAAAGAAAGAAAGAAAGAAAGAAAGAAAGAAAGAAAGAAAGAAAGAAAGAAAGAAAGAAAGAAAGAAAGAAAGAAGGAAAGAAAGAAAGAAAGAAAGAAAGAAAGAAAGAAGGAAAGAAAGAAAGAAAGAAAGAAAGAAAGAAAGAAAGAAAGAAAGAAAGAAAGAAAGAAAGAAGGAAAGAAAGAAAGAAAGAAAGAAAGAAAGAAAGAAAGTAAGGAAGAAAGAAGGAAAGAAAGAAAGAAAGAAAGGAAGAAAAAAAAAGAAAGAAAAAAGAAAGAAAGAAAGAAAGAAAGAAAGAAAGAAAGAAAGAAAGAAGGAAAGAAAGAAAGAAAGAAAGAAAGAAAGAAAGAAAGAAAGAAAGAAAGAAAGAAAGAAGGAAAGGTAGTGCGTCACGCACGCATGCACAAAGCTTTATTTAGCGCAATTTTCTCGATAGGGCAAAGGCTCCTGAATTTTTTCTTCGTTGTTCGCAATGAAGATGGCTCGAGTAATTAACATTAATCTGATTCAGGGAGGGGCTTGATATCACGCCTATAAGCCAGCTTCTCGGGCACCACTCGATCTCTTACGTCACAGGTATAGGGGGGTGTAAATATGGTGGTGGAAGGTGCTGGATTCTCTATGTACACTCCTTGCGAGCCTTCAGTGGGAACCACGACTCGACTAGTATTGTTATTAGTAATTAGGCGACACGGGTCAAAGTCTACAGTGGAACGTGATGCGCCTGACATCCTGCTTCGAGTACTATGAAGTTGTCAAGATACGAACATGCCTGGAACGGAGCAGAGTTGTTTTCGTGAAAGCGAATTTTTAGACCGCAGCTCTTAAGGCTTGACCACACGTACGTGTCGCAGCGCGTACGTGTGGTCCGGCCCTAGACGCCCGTTCCTCTGTTAAGCGGCGTCGGTGTAACCGGCAGAGTGAACGACGACAAAACAGAGGGAACGCGAAGCGCAGCGGAGGATGAAAAAAATTTACACCATCTTCCCAAAGGGAACCCTGATGGGATGCGAAGCAGCAGCGTTGCGCACGGGTGGCGTCACGGTTTGAACGGCGCTAACGCGGGTGCTGCGGTGAGCGCTGGAAGATTCGTTTGAAGCGATGACTGGCGTAGGTCTTGTCGTTGCGCGTCAGGCGGCAGCTGCGGGTGCTGCGGCGAGCGGGCGGCAGGCGAGGGAGAGAGTGACGTCAGCGCGCACAGCGAGGGGGAGCGGGACGTCAACGCGCAGCTGCGGCGTGACCTACTTGGCACCGCTCCAACACCTGCGGCGAGGGGAGCGCGTTGCGGCGCGTTCGTACGGACGCACGGAGGGACAGCGTTACACAGGCTAGCCAAAGAGCTGCTTCGCATCTAAAACGGTGAGAGTGAAGAGAGCGCGAGGAGCAAGAAACGAGTGATGAGACGACAGGCTCCGCAGCGGCCACCCCCAGTGCCACAGTAGTTCGCGCCTTGGTGCGGTCGCCGATGACGTAATCACTAAGGTATGCGGCGAGGGCATCCACCGATACCATGTATGGAAATAAAGCACTGCACAAGCCTGTCTGCGGCGGCCGTTGAGAAACGCGCCTGAGCGCTGCCTTCCACGGTATCCCGGTCACTGAGGCAGTCGCGCTACGCTCCGTCTTCGGCGGTTTATTTGAAATGAGCTGCACCAAAGTTTCCACGCCAGTCACGGCTTTCTCTTCTTAATGTAAACCGTGTACCTATATACAAAATAATCTTAGCCAGTTCATTCGGAACAACTAGCGACTCAACCGGTGGAAGTGCGTCATCTGCCTCTGCTGATAAACGAAATGCCCGAGGAAAGGCTCAACGCTGCTGACGCCAGAATCCATAGGTGCGCGCCGCCGAAGAAGAAGCATTTGCCTGGACTTATCGTAAAGTCAACGCATCTAAGCAGCGGCACTCAGAATTCGCGTTTTTTTTTTTTTTCATGTGTGTGTGCTCACTTCTTTCTACTTTCTGCCTTTCCTTCCTATTTCTCCTCTTTCAGCGCGAGCCATACGAGTTCCTAGAAAAAGAAAGAAACACACAGGACGACGGAAACCCCTAAGAGGGTGAAATTTCTTTTCCGCGAGTGTTCAAGGTGTTCACATTCTTTCTGCCGCCGTTGCTTGGGCCCCTTATGCCTGCTCTGTTTACAAAGGAAGCGACTGCATGCCGCTTTACTTCTTTTAGGACCTTTTTTTATTTCTTACTAAACTTTAGCAATGCATACTACACGAGAAGGAGGAATAGTTTCGGCATTTTCTAGTGTACCTCCTGTTTTCTGTAAATGGACCAGCAGAAGTACGCCGTCTATTGCGCTCTGTAACAGTGGTTACCTCATCACCACCTCACGAAGAATTGTATACCCTTTCTCGTCTTGGCGGCTGCACTTCTCTGCGGTCCAATTGCAAAAGCACTCGTGAACTGAGGTTTCGATGCACAGTAAAAAACAGCCAGTGGTCATGAAACGATGCCCTTCAGTGTTGTTTCTCATTCTCGGTATTGAAGACCCACAACTCCGTCAATCAATTCGCTTATTATATGAAAACAAAATTAGCCTCTGGTGTATAAGCGCACAAAGCAAAGATAATTTTCAACCTGCTCTCCTCACTGAAATAAACGAAAGCATTGATTTAGGCTTTATTGTAAGGTAAAACTCTAGCTTCAAACAGGTTGTTCTATCCACGACAGGTCGCTGGAAAGTGAACTGTAGTAGAATGAACTAGCGAGAGCACTCCTTTTTCGGCCCCACGGTTACACTACTTTGTAAATTCGGTAGACAACTGGCTTCACGTCTATAACTACGGCGGGGCGCTTAGCACCACCTTTTTGGCGTTTGTTTTATATTGTAGTGTAACATTTCGCGAGTTAGTAACAATGACAGCAAATACATTGTGAATGTACCGAACAAGGTCATGCGTTTTAAAATGTAGAGAATGATTGGAGAACAAAAGCAAGTAAACCTCTGCGACATTACTAGACATATGAACATACCGAAATATAAGGCGTATACAAGTGACACAGCACTCCGTAGTGAGCCACATCTTACATACCCATTCCGACCTTCAAACAAGTTCGCAAAGCAAACATAAAATGATGACACGTATATTCAGCATATAATATCACATACATACAAACCATTCGAAGATGGTTGTTCTTCCATTTTGCTATCAACTGCGGCACGTTAGGAATGCCTGTGCTTTCGAAGATATGTCCGAGTGCGTTGAACGTTATGTGGTATTTTTAGTTGCCAAGAAGTTGGAAATGGTGCTTTTAAGAATGAATGAAGCAACCCACTCTTGTGTAGCTCTTGTCTATGTCTTTCAGTATCTGCCACAGCGAAGAAAAAGAGCACTGCATACCGTCGTCTGTGTGCCTTCGTTTTTTCGGTTTCCTGTAGCGGTGCATAGCAACACGAAGAAAAAAAATTCAATGAACATCCGCATTCTCTCCTGAACACCCGCTACGTGATCAACGACAGTGCGCGGTTTTATGTCAAAAACAAACAGCAAGGTACAAAAATGATATCCAGTACCAACACGCAACGTAATCAGGTTATCACGGAAGGTTTCAGGATTATGTATAAATCACCATGTTGGCCATGAAATGCTTTGTGAAGTACTATAAAATGCTACTTCATCCAAAGCCATATTCGATGGCATGCATTCCACTTTTACATCGTGCACTTATGTGCGTATGAGTCATTTGCAAATTTTCGACTGTAAATTGTTACATCTTAAGTACAAGTGTCCTGATATACATTCGGCTTGTCTCTCTTCTGTGTGCAGAGATCAAGACAATCATTTCTACCAGATTAGCAGTGCACTCATATTTGTGGCAGAATAATCTAACCGCTAATCTTCGCACGTTTTCCGATTTGACAATGTGTTTCTGTGTATAAAGATCTAATAGACACAGAAGTATACCTCGGGACAACTACAACTACAGGGCTCACCGTCATATTTACACTGACGGCTCTGCTATGCCTGCATCATCTGCCATTGGTGTCTAGATCCCTTCTGCCAATGTCAATATCCCTGCCACTCTTGGTCACCGCACTTTATCTACAGCCACTGAACTCGCAGCACTACGGCCTGCTTTTAATTATATTTTAGACCAAAACAGCTGAGTCTTTGGTCATTTTTACCGACTCAAGAGCGACGCTGCAGTCTCTGAAGTCTTCACGCACGCAGGACCAACTCGTCATGGACATCAAGCGCCTATGCAACAGAGCCTGCGACCTCCATCACCGCATTGTTTTGCAGTGGATACGTTCCCACTGCGGAATACAAGGCAACGTCCCGGCTGACGACGCTGCCAAAGCTGGACATGACGCCTCGACAGAAATCATCGAGATACCTTTCTCGAGAAAAGACGCCGCGGCACTCGTATCGGCACATGCTTGGCGCCTCCAGCGATCACTCTGGACAGACGCTAGTCACCACTACGGGCCTCTTTACAAGATCAATCCCTCGTGTGAATTCGATATGCCGCTGCACCTCCACAGACAAAAGGAAACATGCTTGCACCACATCAGATTGAACGTCGCATACACTAATTACTTTAAGAGCAAGATTAAACTGCAGGACTCACCACTGTGCGTTCAATGTAACGTCCCCGAAGATCTCAATTATGTTCTCTGTGAATGCAGGCTATACGCATCAGAGAGACAGCCTCTGAAGGCGGCCTTACGTCTTGAACGGGACTCGAACTTGGAGTTCCGATATATTCTGGGTTCACGGCAAAGCAGCAATAGTGCGTCACGCGCCTCGAAAGTGCTGTTCACTTTCTTGCGGGCCACGATCCCGACCGAAACTTTGTAAATAGTGTAGTCTACGTGTGTGTGGCTGTATGTGTTCTGTGTTTGTCAGTGTATATATCACAATCACCACACAACCCCTGGAGTAGCATGTAAGGCGAAAAGCCAGGCAGACATCTCGAGCCCTTAATTAAAATATGTATATATCTCTCTCTCGAACATGGCCGGACCAACGCATTAAGTTCTGCTGGGGTCATGTTCATAGGGGTTTTGAAAGCTTGCGTCGAATGAGCCCGAAAGACTTAAAAACGCAGTTGCAAATTTTAATACATTCGAAGCTATCAACTCAGTCTATGTTTAATAGTAACTCCCATGACATTTATCAGCCGGCGATTCCTTAAGTAAAATGCCGTTTGCAGCATAAGAATGTTGCGAAATGGTTTTGTTCCCGCATATGCGGCGGTCTAAGAATGTGCCTGGCCTTAAGAACATGTTCTATGTTTCGCACCAACCCGACGCTTAAGCGAAAAAAATAGAAGGCAACACTGACGATATAGTGCGGGGCTCGAGAATGAATGAGATTCAGAATGGCACTTTTCGTGCTCCGTAATCCACGGTAATCTGTAATTTGCAGCGTAGTGCCCAAGCACCAGCGATGCAAATCAGTCTCTCCTAATCAGGTCACGTGGGCGGGGTTTTAATGTAGCGTAAATCTCGACACACTGTCCTTCTCAATGATGCACTACTTGTCTATAGAAAAACTATTCATTCACGAGGTAGAGCTAACGGTCATTGTCCTTTTAACGCGACAGCGTTAAAGAGCTGGTTTCGCAGAAATTCTGGCGTTGGTGTCGGCGTCGGCGGCGGCGTCGTTGGTTGTGAGCGAAAAATCATCATCTTGTCCGTGACCGAAAAATCGAAAAAGATGCAAATAAAATAAATAATAAAAATGTCCGGGTCCGAATGAGGATTGAACCCGGGTCGTCTGCGTGGCGAGCAGGTGTTCTACCACGCAGCCACGCTTCTGCTTGTGATTACATATAAAATAACTTCCTCTGCTTGGAATTGCAGTGAAAATAACTTTCATGCTTTGCAAACACACGCGTCCTGTATACAGGCGTCACAATACAACATGTAATATCGCTGTAATATTGCGTGGTACAAGCGTGCATAGCCATCGGGCTGTCAGAAGATGTGGAATATCATAACGACATTGTGGTTCAAAGCCATGTACCCATTGCAAAAGGCACAGACGTTACTACGCGTATTCCCTTGAGACCACGTAGTGGGTGCATAGCAACTTCGAAAAACATTTCCCGCATTTACCGCGCATAATTGCTCGTGGTTTAAAGCATTATACGCATTACATGGTGTGCACTAAGGGATTGAAGTACGGACTAGGGACAGGATATCGCTATCGCGTTCAACTTTTAAAGGCGAAGCTTAAGGTTACCCCAAATTTTTTTAATAGTGTCTATAAAACGTTACCTTAGGACACCTCGAAAAGAATTTCTGAGCTAATGGAGCTACCGCTGAGGGACAGTTCTCTCAAGCATTGTTTCCAGAAAGCTCGGGAGTACATCGGGAATGATATTTCATGAGAACCGGCACGGGGGTTGCATAAGATGCCTACAATGTACGAGCTCTGGATTTTTGGAATCAAGTTCTTTCCACTTCATTTATACTGTGAAAAATATATTGCCTAATAACTTTTTAGTGAGCCACATTTTATTGATATTGAAAACCGGTACGTTTCGCTTCAGCCATGTGCGTGGCTACGCACCCCATCATTCTTTTACACGCACGGAAGCAATGAGAGTCTGTGTACCTACGTTATGCATAGATGCGTTATAATGAACCGTCTTGGACTAATATGATCAATTTACATTGTCATAATGCTGGTTGATGAGAGAACGACTGAGGTCAGACTAGCCTATAGGCTCTCAATATTGACAAGAAACTTTCATATAGCATGGTGCCTTACTATTGAAAGCATGCAGTGAAGCCAGGAAAAGCGCCGCGGAATTTATTCGCGCGTAATTCAACCGTCTGAACACCGGTACAACGAGCGATTAGGTTCTCCAAAAGACCAAATAATGAGATTCTTCGTGTATAGAAGTCCTATGAGCTTGTCTGATTATATATATATATATATATATATATATATATATATATATATATATATATATATATATATATATATATATATATATATATATATATATATATATATATATATATATATATATAATGTGTGTGTGTGTGTGTTTGCGTGCGTGCGTGCGTGCGTGCGTGTGTGTGTTTGCGTGCGTGCGTGCGCGCAGAGTTGCCGCGTAGGGTAATTACCCTACTTGTAGGGTATTTTCGGAATTTGCCGGCCAGCTTGGGGTAGTAGAATGACACCAAAATGCGACGTCAAATGACGACGTCATCCCAGTGTCATCGTCGCATGGTCATAGGCCGATCCTGGAGGCACGGGAGGAGGTGAAAGCTTGCGGTGCCTCCAATGCCGGAGGCAATGCAAAACTACGCCGTAGGTGTAGAAATCTTTCGAGTCGGTGCGTACGATCGACTGAGACGCAGAATAAAAGAAAATGGTTTCTCCTTCCAGCTATTTTAGGCGAATGTGTAAAGGACCATGCAAGTTTTTACGATGACAGTGGGCGGATGTACGAAATAGTGTTCCCATTATAACGGGGCTGTGACCTACGCTGCGCCAAGCGCAAGATTTCATTATTATTATTATTATTATTATTATTACTGCTACTACTACTACTACTACTACTACTACTACTACTACTATTACTACTACTACTACTACTACATTACGGTCTTATCTTATTCGGCTGAATTCATGTTCTCTTCTTATAAAACAACCTTATAAACTCCCAGCCCATAATTCTGCCCTTTATCGCAGATTAACCTTGGCTTTCCTGCTTTCTCTTTTCCTTTTATTGCTTTCTGCGCACTTTTTCGCCATGAATCCTGCAGTCGTCTTTTACTTTTTGGTATCGACGACTTGTTTCCCTTTCAATGTTTTGGTAAAAACCAGGGTTTCATGTAGTATAGCGCCCTGACATACAGCCGAGCGTATATTACCACATTCAATTAAGGCATGCTCCATTGTTTTCTTACCTTCCGTACGCATGTAGAGAAAATAAGATATTTTCGTTTTCTATACCTTCCCTCGACTTATACCTTCGCGTTCTTTGCACAACCTGACCTCTCTCCAAACAGCAAAGCGCTTTCCCTATCATAAAATGTATCCTTGCTTATTTCGTCTTTACCCTTACTGTAGTTACTCAGATGGTTTTTAACGCGATAGCGTTAAAGAGCTCGTTTCGCAGAAATTCCGGCGTCGGTGTCGGCGTCGTTGGTTGTGAGCGAAAAATCATCATCTTGTCCATGACCGAAAAATCGAGAAAGATGCAAATAAAATAAATAATAAAAATTTTCGGGTCCGAGTGAGGATCGATCCCGGGTCGTCTGCGTGGCAAGCAGGTGTTCTACCACACAGTCATGCCTGTGCTTGGAAATACTGTGAAAATAACTTCCTCTGCTTGGAAATGCAGTGAAAATAACTCCCATGCTTCGCAAACGCAAGCGTCCTTTATATAGGCGTCGCAATATAACATGTAATATCCCAGGAATATTGCGTGGTACAGGCGTACATTGCCAGCGGGCGTCAGAATATGTGACTATCATAACGATTCCATAGTTTAAAGCCAGCCACCCATTACAAACGGCACACACCTTACTGCGCGTATTCCCTTAACACCACGTAGTGGTGCATAACAAGCTCGAAAACATTTCCCACATTTGCCGCGCATAATTGCTCCTGGTTTAAAGCATGCTACCCATTACATAGTATGCAATAAGTGATTCAAGTACGCAAGCACTAGGGACAGGGATATCGCTATCGCGTTCAACTCTGAAAGGCGAAGATTAAGTGTCCTCCAATTTTTTTCCAACGCTGCCATCCCTACTTTACCCTACAGAACTTTTTTTTCCCTTCTAAATCTATGATGCTTCGCTTAACGCTATGGGTTACCATGTCGCTTACACTGCCAGCCATATACTTGCTGCTGTCTCTCCTATCATTTTTTTTTCTTTTTTTTAGCTCTCACTCAACGCCCTTGCCATAAAAATCCCGGACCGTTTCTCCTCCCATCTGCTGTCTTTCATGCTCCTTAATCTCTCTTCGAAACTACTTTTCAAACGGCTGAAGTCGCTACCGACTCCAGCATACCCATACGTCTGCACGTCATACAGTGTAGTCTGTATGTTATCATTGTTACAAACCATTATTTTTAGGTGTAGGGGTAAAGCTTGGGGTGTTTAAAAAAAAGTTGTGTAGTCGGGCAATTTTGACCTTGGCGTAGGGTATTTTCCAAAAGATGGGTGGCAACTCTGGTGTTCGTGCGTGCGTGCGCGCGTGTGTGTATGAATAAATGCTGTCTACCACTGTGACTTTCATGTAATTATACTAATGGACCAGGAATAGTCTTGTGAATATATATATATATATATATATATATATATATATATATATATATATATATATATATATATATATATATATATATATATATATATATATTCATGTCACGTCACGCAGCCTGATTTGAAGAAAGAGGACCGTCGTTACAACACACACCTAGTGCATATTTTACCAGTATACTGTAGTAGCCAATATTAATTTTTTTCATTAATAAGGTTTAATTCATTAGTCCTTCTTACGTTTCTAACTCGACAAATACTCATGTAATCATTAAAATTTCAACGAGGCGTGTGTAGGCATGTTCAAATGACACCTAACTGTGCTATTTTCAGCAACGTACTAATTACGCGCTCGCTTTTTTTGGCTAAAAAAAGAAAGCCCGCGAAATCTCAAAAATCATACGTGACTGGACTACAGTGCGCATCAGGAAGCAGCGCCATCAAGCAGGATCATTGTAAGGTAACAAGTCACTACTAAGCTCCCACCACTTGGGAGTTGGGAGCGTCGTCACGTGCTATTTTTCATATTTCGCGTGCAGCCGGAAAAAATGAGTACGTAATTAATATGTTGCCAAAAACAGCGCTGTTAGATGTAATTTAAACATGCCTACATATGCCTCATTGACACTAATGATTAGGTGAGCACTTGTCGAGTAAGAAACATAATTAGAACTAATTACCGAAACTTCATTAACGGAAAAGTCAGAATGTCACCGTAAGGGCGAAGCAATGAATGCGATAGCGCGAAATGCAATGTCACACAAAGAACGGCAAGCAGCTGGATACTTGCCTCGCGCGGCTGAGGCACAAAGAAGGAAGGCCAATACACCGCTACTGCGGTTCAAAGAAATTATTTCGTATTATCGCGACACTCACCGTCTTTTCCCGGCTCCTGCGAAGGGGCTGAGTAAGGCGGATGAGCGAACATTAAGGCGCCTGCAGACAGGAACTCTACTCTGTCCTGCAATAATAAAACACTTCGACCTGAACACGGATGGGTGGTGCCCACACTGTGGGGGAGACTTGTGACATCTTCCACATGGTGTGGGCATGTACGAAAAATTTCCACCTGCCCCCTTCTTCTACCCCCTTCCCGAGAGGCATGGGAGACTGCCCTTCTCAACTGCTCCTCGCTGAAGTCTCAACGGACTCTGGTGAGACGGGCGCGAGTCGGGGCCTCGTCATGCGGTGTCCCGGACTAGGGACGCCGACCATGTAGCGGGGTCAGGCTTTGGCCCCCCAAACTCTCTGTTTTTTTTTTCTCAATAAATGTTTTCATCTCTCTCTCTCTCTCGAAAAGAACGCACTGGTATACACAGGACAAGCTCGCAGTAACAAATGTCGCAGCTGTTACGCATTTGTTTTTGAGCAACGCGCTGCAAGCGTCGACAACGCAGAACCCGACGCTCTTAGATATTTCTTTTTCTTTTAAACTGCGGCACGTGGAATAACCCCTCTGAGTCTCCTGCCACGCGGTGGCGTCTGACGCAAAGTGCGCCCGTTGTTCTTTTTTTTGTTTTCCTTCTGCATCATGAGCGGGTACAGAAGGGGGGCCACTTTTTGTGCGCGTCTCAAGGGCAGCTTTCAATTTGAAAGAAAATATAGGAGCGTTGCGTGATAGAAAACCCGTTCATGCTCCTCCGAGATCTGCGTACCACCCGCAGTAAATGGTGTATATAAATGGCTCGCCGTTACTTCGCCGAGATCGGTGCATGGCTCATGGATGAGAATAAATACCATGAAAGAAAGAAAAAAAATGGCTCATGGATGAGTTGTCTAACGCAGCGCACTGCAGAGCGAGGGGTCGATGGTTCGAATCCCCGATCGCGTGCTTCGGAATTTTTTTTCTGCTGATTTATTATTCTTTTTTTTCCTTTTTTTTTATATATGCATATATATACGTTCTCCATATATTTGCTATCGCAATAAAAATTGGTAGTGGCTGCTACAGTATACTGCGAACAATATGCACTAGGGGTGATTCAGGTAACGGTGATCCTCCTTTTTTAAATCATGATGTGTGATTTATGGGACAACCTCTATATATGCTATCCGCGTTGTTTCCTCCAGTAAGCGCACTTGTAGCATACGACCTGATGCCTACGACTGGAAGGGTGTTCAATATTTCCTTCAGTCGCAAGAAATTCTATAGACGGCAAAAAATAAAAACGGGAGAAAAAGTCTGCGTGATAACACGTAGAGCAGCGCGTTGAGATTCAAAGCCCAAGGTGGCTGCCCGAGGACAAAAAAAAGTTTCACTAGCCGTGTAAAGCTTCAGAAACAGCGAAGCTGGCCTTAAGCTGACTTAACGGGCCCTTGGCTGATCCTAGGACTTTCCTTGGAGTCGAACCGCAGCCTGTCACAAATCTTGCGAGAATGTGCAAGCTCAGCGCCATAACCTCACGTTCAAAGCTGGCTGTGGCACCCCCGGTAGGAGCGCACACCTGTCGTCGCTCGCACTCGGCTCGCGCCACTAGCGCCACGCCGGGCAAACTCGGCGCGGTGGCTGCGCGGATTGTCTCTGTTGGTGGGCGCGGCTTCGCGGTGGCGGCTCCTCTGTGCATGCGCGGCTAGGCGAGGTTAAACCCACGCGGTGCACAGCTGCGGGTTGGTTGTCGCGAAGCAATGGCGCGGATGTTACCTCGAGCTGTAACAGCTTCGCTGTCAAATAGTAAAGGAGTAAATATTCCCTATCCCATTATTGGTGCAGGGAAAATTCGGAAACTAATCTACGCATTGTAATGGGAGGCCAGGATATTTCACCCTTCATACCTGCGGAAGACGTCATGCGCCTTACGGAAACTCTAAGCTACAAACTGGATGAAAGTACTAACTGGTCAGTGGTTGATATAAGCATCACACGCAAGTTTGACGTATCGTGTGAAATCGTTTTTTTAAGAAAGAAAATGTATTCAGAATGTTAGACTGCAATACATGACACATGATTGTGACGAACGAGCTATGTCCCTACTAAATGGAACGCCATTTCCATGAGAATTCTGATAAAATTGCCATCATCACCATCATCATCATCAGGGCTAATTCCCGTACTCGCACACGATAAATCAAGGAAGTGAACCGCAGGCTGACTTACGTGGCGGCTTGATTGGCAAGAGAGACAAATATAAAATAAAAGCAAGGGTGTTAACCTGGGCTGAACCCGGTAGGCCACCCTGTACTGGGGGGCAAGGAGAAAAGTTAAAGAACCCACCTAATAGTCAAGTAAATAAATCTTCCCAAAGGGAACCCTGATGGGATGCGAAGGAGTAGCGTTGCGCACGGGTGGCGTCACGGGTTGAACCGCGCTAACGCGGGTGCTGCGGTGAGCGCTGGAAGATTCGTTTGAAGCGATGGCTGGCGTAGGTCTTGTCGTTGCGCGTCAGGCGGCAGCTGCGAGCGCGCGGCAGGCGAAGGAGAGAGTGACGTCAGCGCGCACTGCGAGGGGAGCGTGACGTCAACGCACAGCTGCGGCGTGACCTACTTGACACCGCTCCAACACCTGCGGCGAGGGGAGCGCGTTGCGGCGCGTTCGTACGGACGCACGGAGGGACAGCGTTACACAGGCTAGTCAAAGAGCTGCTTAGCATCTAATAAGGTGCTCCACTGCTGACCCGAATGTCCCGGGATCGAATTCCTGCCGCAGCGACCGCATTTAGATGGAGGCAAAATGCTAGAACTAAGTGCTAAGACTTAGGCGCACGCTAAACAAAGCCAAGTTGACACACACACACTACAGCATTTCTCACAATCGTATCGTGGTTTCGGGATGTAATAACGCACTAATTAATAATATACTATATGTCTAACAAGAGAAGAGGAAGGCCACTGGTGTAGTCCCCGATGCAGTATTTACTTAGCGCTTGGCGTCACAGGCAGCCAACAGAGGCACGTTCACACCTAACGCGGCGCACGCAAGTGGACAAGCGGATTTTCAAAGCGAAGAGGCAGCGAGGGCGCGCGGCTGTTCAGACCGACCGCGTTGCCTTCTGCATGCTCCGTCGCGGTGGCGGAGCAATACACCAATCGACGGTGAACATGTAGCCATCTTCCGGCACTACACGATACTGCGCTCGTGCGTCTCGGGCCCTGATTAGCTGCGGCCAAAGCGGCCAGCTTTACCGCGCGGAGAAAATCGGTCCGGCTGCGATTCGGGCAAGCGGCCGCGGATTTTCCGCTTTTCTGGATAATCCGCTCCCGCTTTCCTGATCCGCGCTCAGTATGAACGTGCCATAAGTCCTGCAGCCCACAGCAATTTCGACAATATTATCGTTGATTTTCGCAACTGCGATGTGCTACCCCACGGTCTTAGGGTCACGTCGACGGTTCAAGTATTTCTGTGTAGATAATCTAGAGTTGCACGAAATTTAAGTCTTTCATCTTCCGAATGGAGCGGTAGCTCAGGATATTGCTGGTGCGCTCCTCCACAGGCTGTCATAGCACTCGGCGGTATCGGCCCTTTCAATCTTATGTGAACATGCGTCGGTGGATGCTACACCTTTTTTCGCCCCTGGAAGTAAGGAAGAAAAAACATTCGTTTACAGAAAGGGGTTTGGGGCGTGGCGCCAGCTTGTGCCGCCAGTCGAACCTATAGGCTGTCCTCAGTCCAGGGCGCGTCGGGCAGATGCCACCCTAAGTGCCCTGTCGATCAAACCCATCTTGTCGACAAGGCCATCACCGGCCAGCAACTCCTCCCACCACTCCGCACTCACATTCAACGTTGAGAGGAGGCGGGGGAGGAGGGAGGGGGGGCAGGCCCGTGATGATCTGGAATGCCCATGCAGTGTGCATTAGTGTTGGTTTCTCAGAACATCATTGGCAGTGCACCGGCTATTCTGCTGGGTGCATTTTATTAGGGAAAATGTAAATTTGGGTGGGTTCCGCTCCGGATTAAGCGCCACCTGACAACATATTCCTTTGTGAGCTTCCCGTGGAAAGACAAGTCAGCAGCTGTAGTTGCAGCGATGGGTCGAACGAATGCAAATGATGTTGAATGAACTAAGGTGCGTACCATTTCTGCAATGTCATACTGTGCGCTGCCTTCCTTAAGTGTTCAGTCGCGTCAACCATTGATAAAGACGCGCAAACGAGGTTCTTTTCCTTCGCGAGCTTCCTTGGCAGCTTCAATGGTGAGGTCTTTGCCAAGCGCAGCACACTTCAACTGGAACATCTACATTCGGCTGCCACGTTCGCCGAGATGTTCTTTTATTCACATTCAGTTGCGTTTCGGTCCTTTGCGTGCCAAAACAGTTTTGTGTCCAGAAAGACCCTCGGCAGACCATACAATCAGCACCATGCTTGCGTTCTTTTGTACACCGAGTTTATTTCTTTTGAATACCCTCCCATGTACGTCTTCAAACATTGCGCACGCATTATACTAAGCTTGCTATTGTCTCTGCCTTAAAGCGCTCACAGCGACACAGCAAAACGAGCCCCTCAGACGTCTTTATTGTTCTTGGAGATGTTGCTTTGGTAACTTTTTTTTAGGAAACCGAACAAAAAAGAATTCCCGCCACAGTAATGGCCCCTACATGGCCCGCGACGTACCGCCAGCAGAAATATTCCGTAATTAAGATTTTTTAAATTCTTATTTCTTTTTGTCACCATTATTACATATCCATTTCCAGCAGTGCCAAGAGACACGACCGTTATTTCGCGTAGCGTTCATTTCTGCTCGTCCTTAACATGTTGGTGGGCTCGCCTAACCACCAGAACTGCATCAAAATGAAAAAATGGCTCTTCAGCGGGTCATTTGTCGAACGTCGTGTGTTCTGCTCTAGTGCGGGTGCAGCACGCAAACACACAAAAAAAAGTGGGGGGGGGGGGGGGGGGGGAGCACGCTTTCCAGCTCACTGCTCGCTCGATACACGATCCGGCCGAGGACAAGATGGCTCGATCCTTTCTGCATCCATGTTATTCCTAGTGCGCACATGCTCTTGAACACGTGTTCTCACTCCTAACGTAATAATTTGAAAAGAAACTCAACAAAATAGTCATTCGTGTGGTTGACTGTTATCACAACAAAATTACCGAGGTAATCATGTAACGGGGGGGGAGGGGGGGGGGGGTGCAGCCCCCTTATCATCTAAAGGAGGACGCCACTTCTGACCCAGAATTTTACTCAGTCGGACCTTTCGCGTCATTTTTTCAGTGCACAAGGAAGGTTTTGACTATGCGTGTTTTTTTGTTTTTTTTTGTTTTTTTTTTCGATAAAAGGTAGTTTTGGAATAGGGTAGGCAAAGCTTTGCGTTAGCGTTTTTCACCATTCCTCATGCGTCATATGTTTTCCTCTCGGGCGCACATGTAGTGTGCGTACCCAGAGAACGCTTTCTATGCGCACCAAAACTGTCTATTGGCTCATAGACGGCATCTTTAGCGCAAACGTAGAAAAGAAAGGTGTACTAAGAAGAGAAGAGAAGAAACACAGTGCACAGGGCGAGCGCTTTGAAGAACACAGTGCACAGGGCGAGCGCTAATTAGCGCTCGCCCCGTGCACTGTGTTCTTCTCTTCTCTTCTTAGTACACCTTTCTTTTCTACGTTTGCGCTAAAGATGCCGTCTATGATACATCACCAACTCGCCCAACAGGACGTTTTATTGATGTCTATTGGCTACCAACGACCTGTGACGTTGCATTCAAAGAACTGTTTACTTCCCGTTTTTACCCCCGAATGCCGGGGATCAATGGCATATATGTCTGCGACAAATACAGTCGCCCTCAATATGAGGTGTCACACGCTGGCTGTGGCTAAAGTGACTCCAAGCGTGAACAATGACACCGAAAAACATTAAATTGGTTCAGGAAGTACCGCGAATTGAGAGTTTTATTCACCAATTTTTTCTATATAGGTGCCAGTTTCCAGTTTTCGCGCCATTTTGAGTAGAGACAGCGTGTTGCAACTCATATTGAGCGCGATTGTACATCAGCGTTTCCTGGTCAGGCTTGGTGATGCGCTTACGGTAGGAATACGCTACAAAGTACACAGGACACAGTGTTAACACGACAAGCGCAAACAAACAAACTCGGTGTACAAAACAACGCAATCTTGGTGTACAAAACAACGCAAGCATGGTGCTCATTGTATGGTCTGCCGAGGGTCTTTCTGCGCTTGTCCTGTTAACACTGTGTCCTGTGTACTTTGTAGCGTCTTCCTACCGTAAGCGCATCACCAAGTCGAAACATGAACCAACTAGCCCCTTTCGTCACATTACTGACGTTTCTTGTTCATTATAAATGTGGAGCTGCTTAGGCCAGCCGCTGGATGTAATGTATCCCCAGAAAATCATCATCATCATGAACGGGCACGTGCCATGTTCATCCTCTTCCTCCTGTTCGTCCTCTTCTTCATCTTCTGCTATGTTCACACAACACGTGTGCTGGTTTTTCCGGCGCACAATGCTGATAACTTCGATGAGTGACGGAACGAGTACAGAAAAAGAGAAAGAAAGAGAGACAAGAGAAAGAGATAACAAGAAAGAGGAGAGAAATTCTAGTTGAAAAAAATTTATTGATGAGGCGGAATTTGAACCTGAGTATTTGCAAGCCAAAGGCAAGCATCGTAACCACTCGGCTATCCAGGCCCTTTTTTTGGTTATGACATGAAGTTGCGTTTTTTCACTGCTTTTTACTATTCTATAACTCTGTCAAAGGACCACTGTTGTACACAAACTAATTTCTAATATGTTTTGATTAATACAACCCATATACGTTTATACACTTTATTTTGTTGTACGCTGTCTATAGTGCTGTCATAAAGGGCCTTCAGGCACTTTCACGCTGTTTACAACAGTTTTTCGCCTGAAGGGCCCCCCAACAAATTGTAACAAAATGTTGGAAATAAAGATTTCATTGATTGATTGATTGATTGATTGATTGATTGATTGAATTAATTAATGTCAACTGCACGGGTTGGCAAGCTCAGCATAACATAGCCTTGTCGAGTATAGTATAGTAAGCGTGTTGTAAAGGAAAGTAAGGGCGATGATGAGAGATGTGAGGGTGAGGAGGAGACAAATAAGCAGTGGAGAGAGTAAACCATATCATAGGAAGAAAGAGAGAAAGAAAGAGAAAGAAGGCAGAAAGAGAAAGTGTCAAACAAAGATAGAGTAAAATGAAAAGAGAAAGAGGTAGAAAGAAATAGAAAACGAGAACTAGAGAGAGAGAGAAAGAGATAGAAAGAACAGAAAGCGAGAAATAGAGAGAGAGAGGGAATGAATGGGAAGAAAAACAAAAGAAGACGTAAAGAGCAAGAAACATAGAGAAAGCAAGATATAGAAAGAAACATGAAAGTGGTAGAAAAACTGAGAGCAAGAGAGGGCAAGGATAGAGCAAAATAAACAGATACAAGGAAGACAGCCCAGTTCGCTGTTCCTTCAGGATTGGCACCACTTGTGTGAGACTGTTCGAATTTTTGTAGCGTTAGCTACACTGGCCTAGCCAAACCCGTTTCGCGCGGCACATCAAGAGCCGTGCTGCGCATGCGCGAGGATCAGTGATGTCACACAGCTGGCCCACCGAAGTCGGCATCTCCCGCACACCTCCGCCGCCGCCGCGCGCAACTCACCGCCGCCGGTCTGCGCATTCCAGAGGAGTGACGTCGTAGCCGTGGTAGACGCACAGGCGCCGGCGCGCGCACGCAGCTATTCGCCTTCGCTGGGCAGTCGCTGTGTGACACTGCGCTGGAGCCGCTGCGCTTCTGACTGGCGTTTGCCAGTGTGGTATAACCATGGAGGAGAGCGCAAATGCTGCTCAACGGCGCAGAAGAGCGGAGAAGTGTGACTCATCGGATCCCGAAGTAGTTGCCTGGCAATTAGCGGTTCAGGGTAGGAAGAATGAACAGAATACTGTGTTGGGGCCGTAGAGACGGCAGCGTGTTACTTCACTGATCACCAAGCCGTCTTTGTGGCGATAGAGAAGCAACGTGACGTTGACCAAAAATATACATGTGCCACATAATACGTATACCGTGTGTGTGTGTCATTGGAGCAGCAGTAAGCATGATAATCAAGCTAATCCTAGACAATCTAGACAATCAGGAAAGCTAAGAATAATCAGCTGAACCTTTGCTAACGCTACGTATATCCTGGCATAGCCGAGCTAAGCCACTGCAACATTTTTTTTTGCATCACTTTTGCATCCTTTTTTTTTTCATTTTTGCGTCGTTCTCTTTCGGACTCGATCGACAAGGGGGGAAAGGAGGTGCTTGCGAAAAAACATTACCTCCCCCCCTCCCATGGGGAACCCAGCGAACGCCTTTGAGCAGAGCTGAGGAAAGACTTGGTGCCAGTGTCAGCGCGTGCCAGCAGCTTCAGGCAATTACAGGCGTTCGAACAATGTAGGTGTCTTCAATGGCTACATTGCCTTACGACTGGCTAATGATCAAGAAAGGCACAACCACAGTGAGTGGGCTAAGTATGGTGATATCTTCGCGCTGCTGCTATTGAATGGTACACTTCCTGTAATCGTGAGATTCTTTCCTTTGTCTTAGTGGAATATATTTTTCTAGGTTTCAAAACTACTGCAATCTCCGGTTGAAGAAATTCCTTGGTCTTGCATTAGAATTGCTCTTGTAGCATGCTTCAGCCTGTGTCATTAAGTGTTTTGCCTTCTCTTTTATAGCGTGCTTTCGAAACTTCGCTTTTAGTGACTTTCTGTACAATCTGTCGCCTTTGAACTCGTCTGTGCATCTTTCTTTTCCTGTACTTACTGTCTACCATTGACAGCAGTGAAGCTTTAGCTCGCTTTTCTTTTTTCTCTCGGGATGCGTTAATGGGTTTCCACGGTAACGACCATTTTTATATACAATTTACGGATATGCACTAGGTTCATAGCTTCCGATAATGCCTTTCAGCACTCTACTACCACCCGTAGTCGTTTGCTGATATGGAGAACACTGATACAAACAATAGTCGAACAAAATGACAGTGTCATCAGCATCGGACAAATGAGCGAAACTTCGGGACAGATCAACTCTAAACATGGTGGAGTGGTCACTAACACCATCAAAATATATCAGCTATCAGAAAAGTAACCCTTCAGTGAATAAGGCCGTACTTGCATTATCACCGACATTCAGTAAACTGGGTCATCACGAGTAGGTGCACAGACGAAGTACAGGTCTCACACAATTGTGTATTTCGTGTGTGCTGTAAGCGGATAAGTTTCTTAATGGAACGAGCACCCAGTGACGCTCTTGTTTCTGTCTCAAACATATCCGGTTGAGTACATCCGGTTTTAAAAGCATTGGTAAGGCAACTTCTAAAAAATATAAAATCCGTTGTATTGGTTCAAGCTAAAAGTTTTACTGCATGCATACCATGACATTACTTAAGACAAGGGCCACTTAACTGTCGCGACAGTAAATGATAATTAATTCAATTATTTCAAGGATACAATAGACAGTTTTCTTGCGAGCAGATGTCTTCGCTGTGGCACCTGACGGAGTATATATCTCAAGCACATGCTTCTTTCTATATTACCTCTGAGATTCGCTGCGGCAGCGCGCGAAACATAGAGTTAACCGAATAGGACACACAACAGAAACACAACGGGGCACGCAACATGGCCTCGCGCACTACCAGATGAGTGCCATAACACAGTGCTACCACGTCACACCCAAATCAAGATTGGGGTCGCCGACAGAATTTTTTTATGCTGGGCGTTTTGGAAAAGCAACTGTGGAGGGAGAAAACAAACGAAAATAAAGAGTATTTAGGAGTGACATCGCGTTTTCGCTTGCGATAGGATAACACTAGTCGTATACTTCACTACGGCATGTTGACTCACTTCGTTCGCAAACAATACAGCCCGTGCAGAGTAACTAACACCACGAGACAGTAAACACAGTCACGCTCGTCTTCGATCTGGGGCGACAGCCTGCGAATTTCGCAAGGCTGGATCCACCGGCAGCCTACAACATCCTAATCCTAATGCTGTAAAATTATTCAACGAGAGTAGACAAAGAGGCGAGTTACGGGTCTTGCACTGTCCTATCTCCCGCACTCGAAACGTAGCTCCCATTCCCAATTTGATTGTCCGTTTGTTTTGACCCTGACTACTTACTGTTCGGATGCTCATGTCATATGCTTGCACAAGGAAATGCCAACGTATTTTTATGATGATTTTTATTTTATTTCACCGCATAAGTATATTCATGTAGACAGGGAACGAATGTCATTTGTGTCCTGTGGATATCAGAGGAAAACGGTAGACGACTAGAAAAAAAAAAGAGTTATCTATTTCCTGTCAATTCCACAAGTCTCCTTAGTCGGGTTTTATGTTTATTTACGACTCTCCTGTGTTCATTTCGGGTATTTCGCTATTTGCCACTCTTCCGCGTTTTTGTAAACTAATAACCGCATTTCGCTGCTGACTCACTGTCTTTTCCTTATCTACCTTATCGAAAAATTTGTGAATACAGGCCGCTCATTTTCCTGTTGTTCATCTGAATCACCGCCTTTGCAAACTCGACAATGCTGACTATCCGACGAATGGTAACTGCAGCAAAACCTGCACGGCCGAACGGGTATCTCGCGCCTTCTTGCGCAGTTCAAAGACTGGACGACATATTTTACAGCACCACTGACCCAGCAAGAGCAGAGCCATGTCAAGCCACGTTTATTTTCTCTTTCCTATCATTTGCGACGCTGATGCGACTGGAACCGAAATAATGGCACGGCTGTGTCGGGACATTTTGCGCAAGCTGTCTGTAGAGAGGTGCCCTTGCGAAAGAGCCGCCATCTGGTGGGGAGGGTCACGCATGGGTCGCGACTAAGCAACGCCTCTTGGGAAAGAAAAACAATAGAAAGGTTTATGCGAAACAACAACAGTGAAAAAAAAAGTAAATAACAGTAAATAACGAGAACCAAAGAAAGGCGTGGAAAGGCCGGAATTTCGTGGGCCGCAGATGGTCCTCTACTATTATGGCTTTTTTCCTGGAATCTACCTGTACTTTTGACTTCAGTTTGGTTTAGTATTATGTCTAAGTACCCCCCCCCCCCCCCCCCCCTGTTCCTTCCTTCTTTAGTGACGGCTCTTTTCTGACGTCTCTGTACTTTCACCAAGTGCGAAATCTCATGAAGTTCGAAAGTTGGAGCTCCGTGAAGAGGCACGAAAGCCGGCGTCCTAAATCAGTTCATTCTAAAAGTTTTGGATCTAACGTTGTTTTTACGTGGAGTTTAAATATGTACTTACACTTGGGCCTTCTCAGTGTACTTTATCTTCATCTGTTTTAGAAACGTGATAAGCCTAGGGTAAAATAACGCGAGTTCTCAGAAAAGTCGCATAGCAGGCTGAGCAATAAATAGGAAAAGATCCATGATGAGTATAAGAGGCTTGGTGCGTTTGCAGTTGAACGTGACGAATAATGACAGCGTAAAAAAAAAAACTCAA
Source organism: Rhipicephalus appendiculatus (assembly GCA_030522465.1). Taxonomy (NCBI): domain Eukaryota; kingdom Metazoa; phylum Arthropoda; class Arachnida; order Ixodida; family Ixodidae; genus Rhipicephalus; species Rhipicephalus appendiculatus. The sequence continues at coordinate 25,201 of JALIZH010016080.1, forward strand.
CAAGGAAAAAAATGACGAGGCATACAACGAGCATAGAATTCCAGAGCCGTATCTTATAGATAAAAATATTGCCGTGAAACGGCAATATTTCACCGCGTGAAACGCGGTGAAACCTAGTTTCTTCAGTGATAGCTGGTATTTGCTTGCTTTGAGGAAAAAAAAAGACACAGCAATGGTTGGCAGAGGTTTACTTTACTGCATGTCTTAGTTCAAGTCAGGATATCGAGAAGTCTACAAACTTCGACTACATACCATGTCATTTCGGGGGGCATATGTAGGTAAGCAGAAAAGCTCTAATATTTGTTAGATATTGAGTCAGAAACTGTCAAATAGTGCATTTCGCAAACCGATCTACAACTTTCTCACTGACATTTCTCGCCCAGCTCCGTTGATTCGAAAGTTAGTTAACTAATCTTGTTTCATTTAGCAATTAAGCAGATCCTAAAAAATAGTGTGAGTTACTCCATGCAAAAGTCAGCAACATGCATTTGGTGTCTTCGTAAAGTATGTCGGCATATTTTGAAAGTCTAGCTAGAATCGGCTTGGGCATCCTGTATACCCTGTGAGCTCTCCCCTTTCGTCGTCTCAGACGAAATTAATAGTTAAACGTGGATGACAGAAGCGAACAAACGGTTATTATGATTCCTATTATTATTATTATTATTATTATTATTATTATTATTATTATTATTATTATTATTATTATTATTATTATTAGTGGTAGTAGTAGTAGCAGTAGTAGTACACTCTTTAAAAAGTTAATAAACAGCTAGTTACCGCATGTATTTACCAGCTTCGAGCGAATTTACCATGTTCGCGCTATCTCTTCACTAGCCAGCAGCTAGTAAAGCTTGTAACTAAACGGGCAAGATTTCTCAGTGACTCCAACTAGGTAACTACCTAGCCACCTAAGTTGGGAGAGGCTTCGTATATGCCGTTGGGTATTATGCCGTCATTGTGAAAGTGTTATAGGAAATTTAGACAACGTTGAATTATCTTAATTATGTTGGAATAGCACTTTTGTGCTACGCGATGGGACACATACATGCAAACTACAGGTCACAAGACGCTTGGTAAAAAACATCGATTTTTCTTCTAAATGCTATGGCTGCTAACCAGTAAGATGCGTTCTATTCCAAAGAAGGGGCACAAATAGCCGCCAAGCAGCTGTTAAAATAGATGGCGCGCGCGTAGTAGTCTTGACATTCTGCCTGCGGCTATATGTGTGTGCTCCCTCACTTGTAGTCTGTTCATGCGTCTATGTACGTTGGTGTCATGTGTACTTAACATGTAAATTACTCAAGGTAATTAGCGGTTACCGATTTATATAACAGGGAAGGGCCGTTTAATTTTGTTGTTTTGTGCATGCTATTGTAGCAGAACAAATGTGATATGGGAATGCACATAGAGCATATTGTTACGTGGAAATAACAGAGTCAGAAGCAAGCAACAGCACAGCTCACACGCGAGCGTCGACTTCTTCACCTCCCTCCTCGGCGCCTTTCACGGTATATCCCACTATGCACTGTTAACATCGGTCAAAACCACGTAACACAACCCCTGGCGGCAAAAGCGCCGACGCGGCGCGTCTATGAGGCCACAGCAGAAGGAGGGTGGTAACGCTTGAGCCTTGATACGTGGACGACGTCACGGGATAATAGAGCCGACGAGTTTGTGGGATTATCCGGGACAATTTCGTATGTAACGTCTGTCACTTGTCGAAGCACGCGGTAATGGCCTGTGTAACGAGAGAGTAGCTTCTCAGAAAAGCCGGCAAGTCGAGTTGGGCACCAGAGAAAAACGAGGGAACACGTTGTAAATCGTTCGTCACGATGTCCCTCGTCGTAATGGTGCTTCTGTGTTTCTTGAGAAGCCGTCAATCTCTTGCGGGCAAGCTGACGGGCTTGGTCAGCGCGGGAAATAGCGTCGCGAGCGTATTCGGTGGTCGACTCTGCAGAAGCCGGAAGGAAGGTATCCACTGGCAACGTTGGTTCGTGTCCAAACAAAAGATAAAGCGGTGAGTATTTATCAGTGCCGTGCCAGAGCTTCGTATCGCATGCAAGGTCCCAGTCACGACGGGCTATCGACACGTATTCGGACAGCATGTCTGTCAGGGTCCGGTTTAAGCGCTCTGTAAGCCCGCTTGTCCGGGGGTGATACGAGGTCGTGAGCTTATGCTGGGTGGAGCAGGAATGCAGGATATTGTCAATCGTTTGAGAAAGGAACATACGGCCTTGGTCTTCCAGCAATTTTAGTGGGGCACCGCGCACTGGTATGAGATCTCGCAGCGAAAAATCAGCGACATCTGTAGCGCAGCTGGTTGGCAGGGCCCGTGTGATTGCGTAGGGGGGTCGCGCAATCGGTAGCAACGGCAACCCACTTGTTGCCTGAAGTAGATGTTGGAAAGGGACCGAGAAGGTCCAAACCGACTCGAACAAGGACTCCGGTGGGATGTCGATAGGCTGAAGATACCTGACAGGACGTCTGTACGGCTTCTTGCGGCGCTGACAAACTTCGCAGGCGTTGACATAACGCCGCACAGAGCGTGCAAGGTCAGGCCAGTAGAAGCGGCGGCACACACGGTCATACGTGCGAGAAACGCCAAAGTGACCAGTGGCTGGGTCGTCATGAAGCTCGAGGAGGACTGTGGAGCCCAGCTGCTTTGATACGACCTGGAGTAGATCGGGACCAGCGGGTGACAACTTACGCCGATATAAGGTGTTATCTCTGAAGGCAAACATGCGTACGGAAGCGTCGTGCGGGGAGTATTGCATCTGTTGTATTATTCAACTTATATGCGGATACCGACGCTGCTCATCGCCGAGTCGAAGCCGCTGGGAAAGGCAAAACATGCATTGGATGGAGTCAATGCTCGTAGAATGCCCAGTCAGCCACAGGGTAGGCTGATAAGCAATCCTCATCTTGGTGCAGACTTCCACTCTTGTACACTACCGTGTAGGTGTACTCTTGCAGGCGGAGTGCCCAGCGAGCGAGACGACCTGTGAGATCTTTCAGAGAGGCGATCCAACAAAGGGCATGATGGTCGGTGAGCACTGTAAAAGGTCGGCCATATAAGTAAGGGTAAAATTTCGCAAGTGCCCATACCTGAGCGACGCATTGGCGCTCCGTGATAGAATAATTTCGCTCCGATGTGGACAACAGCCTGCAGGCATAAACTATCACACGATCTGCCCATGTTGGCGCTGGACGAACACAGCGCCAATTCCGCATCCAGTGGCGTCAGTGCGGACTTCCGTCGGTGGTGAAGTGAACGAGGAAGCGTGAGAAGTGTGACGAAGTTTCTTGAAACCTGGTGCTTGGGAGGGACTCCAGTTAAAGAACATTTCTTGTTTGAGCACGTCCGTGGGAGATCTAGCAATTTCAGCGAAGTCTTTAAGAAAGCGCCAAAAGTAGGAGCAGAGCCCCACAAAGCTGTGAACATCTTTCGTGGTTGTCAGAATAAAGAAGTCCTTCACGGCTCGAATCTTTTCCCAATCAGGCTGTACGCGGGAAGCATCAACAATATGCCCAAGGATCGTTATGCGGCGGCGGCCAAACCGGCACTTGGACGAATTCCGTTGAAGTCCGGTGAGACGAAATACTTCAAGAATAGCTGACAGTCTCTCAAGGTGAATTTCGAACCTGACCGAATACACAATGACGGCGTCTAAATAACATAGACGCAGAGACCACTTGAATTCGTGAAACAGGGAGTCCATCATTCATTCGAATGTGACTGGGGCATTACATGGGCTGAAAGGCATGACCTTGAACTGGTAGAGGCTACCAGGTGTTACAACGGCCGTATTCTCTCGGTCCATGAGGTCTACAGCGGTCTGCCAATATCCGCAACCAAGTTAAATGGAAGAGAAGTACTAGGAACCATGAAGACAATCAAGGGCGTCGTAAATTCACGGTAGAAGGTAGAAGGTGAGGTTGTTGAGGTGGTGGTAGTCCGCAAAAAGGCGTCATGATCCGTTCTTCTCTTTAACTAATACTACCGGAGACACCCACGGACTGCAGGACGGCTCTATAATGTCCTTCACTAGCATCTTGTTTACTTCCTGTTGGATGACGCTCCGCTCAGCCGTAAACACTCAGTAGGGGCGGTGGTGAACAGGGATGGCATCACCTGTGTGTATGCGATGCTGGACAATGGACGTCTGTCCTAAAGGTCGGTCACCGAAATTGAAGATATCCTTGTAGGACCCGAGAACGCACTGGAGGGCTTCAACACGGTAAGGCGCAAGGTCAGCGGCGATCATGTTTCAAATTTGACGGCTGTCACAGTTTGTTTTCGGTGGTGTGTGCAGCGTAGGAACCACGGTATCCACGACGAAAGTTTCGATCTGTGAATCTAGCAGCAAATAAAGGTGGCCGGGCTACGAAGATGTCTTGTGAGAGCACTTGATTTGCGAAGCCGACATTTACAACCGGTAGCCAGGTTCTCTTGGTCGTGATACTGAGAACCGTATAGGAATCAGCAACACAATGCGTGAGCAGCAAGTCGGGAAGATGCGCAGCGTAGTAGTCGCCGTCTGGCACAGCTGGTGAGCATAACATATCGACGTACGTAACAGTTTTCGGGGCCAGGTGAATAAAGTCGGCGCATTGTAATTGGCACAAAGGCTGGCACGGGGCGCCACTGAGTTGTGGCAGTTCAAGGCGGAGCACACCAGTGGAGCAGTCAATGAGCGCATAATCGGCGGCCAGAAAATCCACTTTAAGTAGGAGGTCTTGGGGGGCATGTGGCAAGAACACTAAAAAGGACGACCACCTGATTGGCAACGGTAAGTTGAACTGTGCACATTTGTACGACAGGCACTGTGCCGCCATCCGCGACTTCTACCACACTGGTCAAGGGTAGCGTGGGAAACTTCTTCATGCGACGACAAAAACCCGCACTCATAACAGAGACGTGGGCGCCCGTGTCGATCAAAGCTTGAACAGGAGTGCCATCAACATATACTTCAAATATGTTCCGGTGTAGATGTAATGGCAACAAAGGATTTTCGGGTGAGGTCGACAGTGCAGCTTCCCCTCCAGAAGCTGCGCAGCCTACTTTCCTGGGGACATGCGGTGGTTAAATAACGGTGACGGCGAGCGGGGATGCGTGGGTGAACGAGATGGATGGCTTGGAGGCGGCGATGATGGGAAGGTGCAGCTGTAGTCTTCAGGAACGATAAATGGTGAAGACTCGGTGCGGATCGGATAACGGTGATGCATTGTGCCGAGGGGGGCCATTGTAAACGGGATACGAGCTACAAGGCGTAGAGGGCAACTGGCTGCGACAGTAACGAGCAATGTGGCCTGCACCACCACAGCGGAAGCAGATCGGCTAATCATCTCCTGTCTGCTATTTGGATGGGTTCCTGAAATGAGGAGGGTACTGACGGTGGCGTGTTGTCTCTACAGAGGCTATGGAGGCATCATTATTGTCCATGGCACATACAGTGGAAAACAGACCCAGGTTAGCGAATTCCCAGGGGACAACGGCCTGGATCAAGGAGACAGCAGGCGTCGGTGTCTGAGTCAACGTTGGTTTATTGGCAGCCGGGCACACGCCCACGCTGGGGGGTTGGCGTTCTCCCCACAAAAGGTTCTCCCTTCCTCCTCGACGCCTTTCAGGGTATATCCCACTATGCACGGTTAACGTCCGTCAAAACCACGCAACAATATAAACAAATCAGGCAAGAAAATCTAGCTTTCTCTAGTGTACAGAGAAATCTGATCACGTTGAGCACGCTATGCAAATATTGCACATTCTAGAATATATGACGCTACTCCCTGAATCTGCAATGCAAAAGCGATACGTGTATAAATTTTTTGCGCACTCACTCCCGTACAGAGTTGCGATGAGTGAAAACATGCAGGGCTATTGTTGTTTCGGTTGTGTCATTGCTGTTGTTCTTCTCTTCTTTTTCTTCTTCCGTATATTGAGAAGCTCAAGCGATAAAGAGTTCCATTAATAGTTTTCAGTAATGACCAGTGCTATAGATTTCACCCGGCACTACAATGCACCGGCCTTAGTACGAACTATCAGTAGATAACAATGCCCACAGAAGAAATATGGTTTGCGATGATAGAAAAACTACTATGTTGTCATTTCCGGAGCATTCCGCCGCATTATCATTAAGGCAATGAACACGGAGATTTTTGGAATAATTCTTACATACCATGAACGAGTCCAACAGGTTGCTTAATAGACGGAAACTCTGTATGTGTTTACACCTCAGGCCATGTTCATCGCTCAGGTGTACATCACTCTAAGTCCGTGAAGAGGCAAGACCATGAGTACTACAACGCGTAGGCATACTCCAGCACATAATTGAATTAACAAGATTTAGAAGTATCTGTAGAGCAATATTGTACGTAAGCATGCTCGTACAGCATGTACGAGCATGGTTTCTCTGTAGATACCTCTGTAGAGGTATCTACAGAGGTATCTGTAGAGCAATACTGTATGCAAACAGCCGTTTGCTGAGTATACAGGTAATTCTTCAGGTATAGGCCGAGCTTGGACGAAATAGCAGCTGGCTGGCAGTACCCATGGGGATTATTTCCGCGTCGCGTTGACTAATATCCCCTGAAGGGGGGCTCAGGCTCCAACTTGCCGCTGTTTCATATACGACGAAAACAAATTTTGGTATCTTGTACAGTCCGTCCTACTTGATTTCATTTTCTTTGCGCTTGCCCTTTTTGACAGTGTCAACACGAAAACAACTCGCACGTTTGTCCCTCCATTGGTCTAACGGTAAAAACAGAACGAACATATTCCTTGGCATGTTGGTAATTCACAGCGAATTTTCCTTTGCTTGCTGAACTACACAGTATTCATTGATACAAAGTGGCAGTGCAGCGCTAGGTCCGCGTATATTTAGTCTTACGTTCTACAGTGTGCTAAAAAGTAATGGTAAAATTGTAACATCAATCTTCGTATGTGTTCAGAATATCGTGTACTTTATGCAAAGTGCATTTTTTTTCTTTTGTGTGTTTTTCTGTGTATGTCATACCATAAAGAACGTCGGATTTTGTATGAGTACATTTGAACCTATTTTACTTGCCTTAACTAGTGCTCGAATAGTTCCGACTCACGCGCTATTAAATTGTACTTTTTCTGCACTTATTATGTTCAACTGCAAGGCTGATTTTGTAACCTTTCTATTTATATTCTTTAGTACTGTGTAGTTAGTTTGCTAAGTGAAAAGGAGTGAATACCGCTTTAAAGGTACGAACTTCTTCTATTGCCATTTCAATAAAAAAAAAGCAATAAGAAACCAGTTGCCGTCTTTCATGCGCCAGCGAGATAATTTACCACAATCGTAAATATTGACAGCAATCGTGGCAATGCCTTCTCTGTAAGCCAGTGTCACTGCAGTGAATAAGCAAACATCCCGGGGTCGCAAATACCAAAATCATTTTACAATTACGGTCAACGCCGACTTCAGAATAATTTTTGCCATATTGACGGACATCTTGACGGACGTCCAAATCCCAATACGTGGCTGTTTCCGCAGTATTTTTTCTCTTTTGAAAACCCTGCCGCCTTACCCTAATATCAACCTTCGACACCGGGATGTACAGGGCAGCACTTGGACACTAAGTAATCACGGTGAGTGATAAATTAATTAAAAATTGGGGGGAAACTTATGGTTCTCCTTAAGAGTTGAACGCTACAGCGATATCCTGTCCCGAGTGCGTACTTCAACCACTTCGTGCATACTTGCTATGCACCCATTACGTGGTTATAAGGGAATACGCGCAGTAAGGTGTGCGCCTTTTGTAATGGGTGGCCGGCTTTGAACTACAAAATCGTTATGATAGTCACATGTTCTGACCCCCGATGGCAATGTACGCTTGTACCACGCAAAATTCCTGGAATATTACATGTTGTATTGCGACGCCTATATAAAGGACGCTTGCGTTTGCGAAGCAGGAAAGTTATTTTCACTGCATTTCCAAGCAGAGGAAGTTACTTTCACTGTATTTTCAAGCAGAGGCGTGGCTGTGTGGTAGAACACCTGCTTTCCAAGCAGACATTCGATCCTCACTCGGACCCGGAAATTTTGATTATTTATTTTATTTGCATCTTTCTCTATTTTTCGGTCACTGACAAGATGATAATTTCTCGCTCACAACCAACGACGCTGACGCCGACGCCGTAATTTCTGCGAAACGAGCTCGTTAACGCTATCGCGTTAATATGTACATTTTGCGTATTTTCAGCCTTTGAGTATTTTGCGTATTTTCAGCATGGTATTTCAGCCTACACCAATCGAGACATCAGCCTTCCAAAACCAGGCGGGCTGAAAGATAACTTTCACGCGTCCGTGTTCAGAAGAAGTTTATTCCGTCTTAGTACGTAAAAAACAATAGGAAATAGTCTCTATACATCAAGGACAGTAGTGAACACACACAAACGACTAAGTACAATATACATGAAACGTTATTACAAATATGTCCAAGTCCACAGGATGTTCTTAACACATGCTACTATGGACTAACACACACACTTATCACAATGTACACAGTTTACATGACGATGCATACACACTATATACATAACCTCACGAGCATGCAGTTATATATGCGCATCAGATGTTATGGCGCACGCTATTTACATGATTGCATAGTGATGGCATCACAGTTCTATATACTAGAACCCACGGATACGGGGACATGCACACACATAAAAGTAAATATATACATATTACATACATGTAGCAACCAATGTGATGACCTGGCTACAAGAACCAGGCCAGATGAAAAATCAGCTGCACCCGTCCATCGACCATGGACAGGAAACGGCATGACCACTGCCGTAGAAATTCTTCTTCCCCAAGGAAGAACAATTCCTCCGACAAGAAGCACAAAAGTTCCGAGTACAATCGTTCCAAAATCGGAAATAAAGTACGGCGACGGTGACTCGCTGCAACGGCCTCACACCTGTTACGCCACGAACAAGAAGCCCCACTGCAATTAGAAGGCCTGCGAAGCGACTACCCGAGCACCGACCAGAAGTGACGAAACGATCAACTCCTAGGCCATGGAAACCGGCGTTCACGGCTCTCCAAAATACCCCTGCAATTACACATTGCTGTAGCACATGCTGGTTTGACTCATGTAGTGGGCAATTAGGGCTAGTAGGAGATGGGATCATGCCCAACCATCTGCAGTCTGTCTCGTGTTGAGAGCAATCTCCATCCCAGACGCCACATGAAGTCGCGGAGATGGCCAGGCAGAAAGGATGCCGTTATAGCGCTCCACGAGACACGGCTAGAACGGTCTAGACGGGCTGGTGGAACCAGAGGGAGCTGCAGGGCTGCCGTTATTTCTACAACATGGTAGTATGTCTACATCAGGACAAACCTGCTGTGCGTGACGATAAAATGCTACAGCCGAGGAGTAAATTGCAGATACGACAAAAACTTTCGGCGTGGAATTAAGTCATGCTTCCGGTAACAAATAGCGTATCTTAGTGCCAAAGAAGTAGCAGGCAAGATCACGCGCGGGACACTGATCATCCTGTTACACGCGAAGCAAGAATCGTAGAGCAAGCAACCGACAGCGAAAAGACACGGATGGGAAAGCGAATCCACCGCTGTTGCGTGGTTGTGCCAGCGCAGCATGGCAAACCAGCTCAGTTCCACCCCACCAGAAAAACGAGCCAAGAAGGGATTGCATCGACCTATTTACTCGCAAAGGGGGTTGTACAACATAACAAACGTACCATGCACGGCCGCAAAATACAGTCTGTGCTTAGTACCGTCTTTCCAACAGAGGTAAATCGTACTCTTGCGTTTGCCGGACATGTCGTTTTACTTCTTCAAGTGTTAAAACCCACACGGAGGCTCATGCCCCGTAGTAAGTATAATCAAGCTTCAAAATGCGAATACAGTCGCTTTTCTTGAAGACGGAAAAAAGGACTTCGGCAGGCGTCTGGGGAACCAATCAACAAATATCGACAGTTTGAAAAATTTTGCGCGGGCACCTGAAATATTCTCATACTCCGCAAAAATACGTAGACTACGGGACAGGCTGTCCTCGTTATACAAATAAAATGTGATGTCCTCGGCGAAAGCTGTCACCTTCACCGTACCGCTACCAGGTAGTGGGAGGCCTCGAACGTATGGGTCATTAAGTATTGAGCGCAGCAATAGTTCCAGACTAAGCAATGTGGAGATAGGTTTGCTACACAAGCTTACCCTACGAAGCGACCGGGAAGGGACGCGACGTTCTCCACTGCCGTCGCGCACAAAGACGCTACGGCCGGGTTCGTCGACTCACCGACACGGCGCAGAGATGGCACTCGAGGCAGGTTGTCAACAAACACGGGTTTATTAACCCAAGATACAGCACAGTGCGACAATCACGGGATTGCGGGCCGTTGGGGTAACTCCGCAAAACCGACCGAGTGAACGCTTGCCGGCAGGCGCTATGGCTATCACACAAAGGGCAGCAGCCGAGCGCACGTACGAGAAGCCGCCTGCTCAAGCAGCGCGTCAACCTCTCGTGTAGGCCTGTGAGCATCTGCCACGGCGCGCGAGCGCCGGGCGGAAGCAAGCTCAGGGGAAAGGGGAGCTGTCACGGGCGGCCAATGATGATCGCCGAAGCACCGTCACGTGTGCTAGCGTGATGCGAGGGGAAGGCATTGTCCGGGCATGTTCGGACAACGTGTCTCCGTGCAAGGAAGACCGACGCGTGGCTTGCACCAGACAAAAAGGCCTGGCGGCGAAACCACGGTGGCCATGTTCCCGGCGCTCGAGGAGCACGGGGCCAGCACTCGCGCTAGCTGGGGAACGAGGCGCCAAAGGGGAGGGCGCGCTCGATTCCCACATTCCCCCCTCCTAAAGACCGAGGCCAGCCTGTGAAAGAGGCTGTCCGAGGCCAAGTGGCAAGGTCAGCTCAGCCGCGAGGGGGGCTGGCCAACGGGGCAATGTCCAAAAGGGGAAGTCGTCTACCCGAAGGCCAGGACAGAAGAACGTTGCCGCACAGCACGGACAGGCGAAGTTGTCATTCCCGTTGACGCGAGTCCATGGTAGGCCTTGGTCGCACAACAGTCCCACCGAAAGTTCCACCAAAGTTTCACCACACCAGGGAGAGCCCACTGCCAGGAAGGAGGTCCACAGCCCAGAAGAAACGGGGCAGAAGTGAACAACAGGGGCAGCCAGCTCGCTTGAATTTCACCGGCCTGAGGATTGCAGCCGGGAACGTACGAGGCGTGGCTGCAAGGTGCGTGCAGCAGCCAACCGCCGAAAGTCGCAGGGACGAGGGCAGGCAGGAACAGCCGGCTGGAACGGCAGGCAGCCAAGAAACGGGAGCCGGAGCGACCACGCTCGGGCCAGGGCCACAGCTTGAATGGGCAGACTAGCTGCCGAACGCGGCTTCCGAGGCCTACAGGTGGGGTAGGCAGGCTGGTGGTGTCTGGAGGGCAGAGGGCAGGAACCAGGCCACAGCAGGCCAACCGGTCAGGAACAGGCTGGCGGCACAGAAGAGCCAGGCGCAGGGAGACGACAGGGTGACGAAGAAGCGGACAGAAATGCCCCCCGGCATAGCCGGCTTGCCAAAAAAGGGTGCCTGTCTGACAGTGCTGCCCAACAAAGGGGGCGCTTGCCAGGGTGAGGCTTGGACGACACATCCAAGGGTATTTTCGACCAAGAGGGCCTTCTACCACTTTCAGACGTGTGTCTGCGCACCTTAGCACTTATTCTCCTTTCACTAACGTGGCATGGAATAAAGTCCAGCTACCTGCTAGTAGGAGAAAGGTTGCTTAAGTGCGTTTCCGCAGGTTGTACCGGTGGCGTGGCTTGGGGCCAGCCTTCTCACGGTTTTCCTGCAGTTTGGTGGCCCCCTCCCCCCCTCCCAAGTCGTTGCTGCGGGCAACGAAAGGTTTGAGGTCGGAGACGTTAACTGGACCGCCGACCTGTCTCCCTTGGGAGTCAGCCAGCTTGTACACCAGAGGCGACACTTTGGTCTGCACTCGGTATGGGCCCAACCACTTGGCCTACAGGGTGGCCGAGGTGCCTTTGGCACCTCGGCCACCCTGGTTGCGTGGTTGCGTCTGAGGACGAGATCGCCGACATCGTAGTGCACGTCCCGATGCGACCGGTCGTATTGAGCCTTCTGTCCAGCTCGCGCTTTTGCCAGGTTGAAACGCGCCAGGTCGAGGGCTGCGTCCATCCGTGGGCGCAGTTCCGCCGCATAGCCGGACGGGCCTGCTTTCGCGGCGCACACCCCGCTGCCGCCCCGCAGAACGCGGTCCATGGGGTTAGGCAGCTCTCTCCCGAAGTTGGGGAAAGCGGGCGTGTACCCTGTCGAACGGTTCACTCTGGACCGCAAGGAGAAGCCTATCTCATTAAGACAGGCATCCCAATCCCTGTGTTGCTGCGCAAAGGCTGTCAGCAAGGGCTTGAGGTTCCGGTTTATCCGCTCAGTCGGGTTGGCCTGTGGGTGATACGTGGTTGTTTTGCGGTGCTTAATGCCAAAGGCAGCACACGCATCCACAAACACCTTGGCCGTGAAATAGGACGCATTGTCCGTGATCAACTCCGTCGGAAAGCCAAAGCGGGTAAAGATCTCGGTCAACATGTCCCAGATTGCGCGTACCGTTAACTTCCGAAGGGGGGAACAACTCGACCCACTTCGTCAGGTGATCTGTGACTGCCAGGAGAAAAACATGGCCTCTCCGGCTTCTTGGGAACGGTCCCATAATGTCACAGGCCCCGACTCGACAGGGTTCCTGGCTGTCGATCGGCTGCATGAGCCCGGGAGGCTTGCCCCCGCGAGGCTTCACGCATTGGCACACGCGGCATGAGCGGGCGTAGTGAAGGGCATCACGCTTCATGCCAGGCCAGGTAGCAGAGCGGCACAACTTTTGAAAAATCTTAAGGCCACTCGCGTGTCCGGCCAACCGCGAGTCGTGGAAATAGCCGAGGGTGGCTTTCCTTAGACTGCGGGGTATCACCACCTTGAAATACTCCTGGGGAGCTTCTTCAGATGGGACATAGCGCAGGAGCACTCCATCAGCATACAGCAGGTATGAATCCAACGTGCCCGCAGCAATACCAGTCTGCGTACGGCACTCGGCGCCGACAGCAATACCAGCTGTCTGTTTGCGCCTGGCGGGTTGACCGCCACGCTCCTCTTGAGAGCTCAGCTCATTGAGCCCGTCAACAATTTGCTGACAAAACGGATCGTCCTGTTGTGCCTGAGTAGGTCCTCTCTGCTGAAGACGATACCGTCGGACGTGACAGGGTCTACCAGGTATGCGTCCTCACCCGAGGCGGTCGACTCGAAAGCCGCTTCGCCGTCGGGGTTCGCGCCTTTCGACCCATTGGAGCCAGAGGCCCTGGAGTCTACTAGGTGCGACTGCTCTCGGGAGTGGCGGACACAAGTGTCAGACGCCAAAACGGGGGGAACGCGACAAGACGTCAGCCACGACGTTTGAACTCCCTTTCCGGTAGCGCACAACGAAGTTGTACCGCTGCAATGTCAACGCCCAGCGCGCGAGGCGGCCCGAGGGCTCGTGCAAGCGCTTAAGCCAGGTGAGTGCCATGTGGTCCGTTTCCACCACGAATGGCACACCGTCGACGTAGCAGTCGAACTTCCGGAGAGCAAAAAGCTATAGCGAGACATTCCCTTTCAGTCACGCTGTAGTTTCGCTCGGCGGCGTTAAGTGACCGGCTCGCAAAGGCGACTGGCCGGAGGACGTCGTCGTGCTCCTGAAGCAGCACCGCCCCGAGACCCAGGTCACTCGCGTCTGCCTGGACAACGAACTCCCTGTTGAGGTCGGGCAGCTTCAGATCGGCTGTGGCCACTAGAGCTTCGGAGAGCGCCTTAAAGGCTCGCTCTTGCTCTGGGCCCCAGCTCCATCGTGCCGACTTTTTCAACAGTGCGGTCAAGGGCGCTTGGAGGTCCGCGCAGTTTGGGATGAACTGTCTGTAGTAGTTCACCATGCCCAAAAAGCACCTCAGGCCCTGAATGTTCGCCGGCGTCGGGTACTCCACAATGGCCCGTACCTTCTCCTCACACGGCAGAACGCGACCGCTCTCGATGGTAAAGCCCAATAGTGAAATGCGAGTCTCAGCTATTTGAGCTTTCTTCGGGTTCAGAGTCAACCCGGCGGCACGCAACCTCTCAAGGACTTCCTCCAAGTGGTGGAGGTGCTCCTCGAACGTTCGAGAGAAGATGACGATATCATCGAGGTATGCCATGGCGAACTGCCATTTAGCATCCCCGCGAATGCGGTCAATCAGTCTCTGGAACGTAGCTGCAGCTCCAGAACAGCCAAACGGCATGCGGGTAAACTCGTACAGGCCTCTGTGAGAGGTGAACGCAGTTTTCTCCGCGTCAGCCGGCTCCATCTGAACCTGCAGGTAACCGCGGCTAGCATCCAAGGTGCTGAAGTAGCAGGCACCGCCTAGAGCAGCCACGATCGAGTCAACGTTAGGCATAGGATAAGCATCATTCCTCGTGACCTCGTTCAGCCGGTGGTAGTCCACACAGAGGCGATAGGAGCCGTCTTTTTTGGGGACCATTACCACCGGTGAACCCCAGGGACTGTTTGAGCGTTGGACAACTTCGGTCTCAATCAACTCATCCAATGCCTGGTCAATTGCTTTCCTCTTGGCCACACTGACGGGGCGAGGATTGCATTTCCACGGTTGTGCGTCGCCTATGTCAATCCGGTGCCTCACATGAGAGGTGCAACCCGGTCGTTCAGTGAACATATCACTGAAACGAGTCAACAGCGTTGACCTTCTCACGTTTCGAACAAGCTGTCACGCAAAGGCGGCAGCGAGCGATCCGAGCTGCTGCTTACCGTGGTGGTCACCGGCGTAGCCGGGATCTCGTTCACCGCGGTAGCGCTATGCTCGAGAGAAAGCGGTAGGCGCGAACCGTTTTCCGCCGCGCCGACCAGAGGGCCAGTCTTGGCGTCGGAGTGAGGGACACGAGCTGAGGGGGGCTACGCTTTGTCTCCTCTCCTCCTGCTCTCTCGTGACGTCCGGCGACTTACGGGCAGCCGTGACCACGGGAGGTTTAGCGAATGGCCGTAGAGCGCCGGAAGGGCCGTCTCTGTAGCCTCCGCTTGCGACGTCGATCACGATACCCGTGCGCGCGAGAAAGTCGCGACCGAGAATCACAGGCACGGAAAGACCAGGGAGATGCACAAAGCGCTGACGGCGCGCGCGATTCTCCCAGCGCACAACCAACCGCGCAGCGCCGCACGAAGTGGCGGTACCGCTGGCGAGAAGGAAGGCAGTGTCGCAAGCTCGAATGCGGACGGAGCAGTCGCGCAAATGAGCCAAAACCTCTTCGCCGAACAACGAGATCGAAGCCCCGCTATCCAGCAACGCCGCGAACTCTCGACCAGCGATCGTAAGGGCGATGAACGGCGCCGGCGTGGCTGGAAAGTCATGTCCAGCGCGACACGCCATCGGTGCCAGAGGTTGGGTTACACCCCCGTGCTCTCGTACTGCTGTAGCCGCCGGCGAGGAGCTCACCGACGGCTCGCCCCGTTTCCCGACGGGCGAGCAGGCCCTTGCGTCGGTTGGGGCGCGTTGCATGTTCGCGCGGTGTGGCCGCGCTCATGGCAACGGTAGCAGACGACGCCTTTTCCGCCATCAGTGGGGGATTTTGGCGATTCGTGAGAGCCGGGAGTTCTCCGTTCGCTAGCCGCAATGGGGGGTTCCGCGATCGGATCTCCCCTCGTGCATTGGGGCACGGGGGTCCCGTTCTCGTTCGCCCTGCAGGGCAAAGGGGCACGCCCGGGCGTACGAGTACGGGTCGAGAGCGCGGTCCGACACGGCGGGCGCGTCTCGTTGTGCTCTCGCGGCTGAGGCCGCCTCGTGACTCGGGGGACTACGGGGTGACGAATCACCACCAGCCCACGCACAACGACGCTCGAGAGAAGCGGACGGCGGTGGCGGCGGGTGGTAGGCTCTCGCCGCCAGTATGTCGCCCTGAATACGCTTCGCCTCGGAGGCCAGCTCGTTCAGGTTACGATAACGGGCGCTCCGAAGGTAAGCGGCGAAGGTTGGATGAGCCTGGCGAATGGCTCGCTCCACCTTCTCAGCGTCTGATGCCGTAGGATCGGCAAGTAGGTAGAGCTCCTGCAAAGCCCGGACGTACTCCAGAAGAGATTCGTCGGGATGCTGCGTTCGAAGCTCTAGCTCGCGACGCATGCGGCGCTCATAGTCAGGAGGAAGGAATTCGCTACGGAATAGCGCCCTAAACTCCTCCATCGAACGAGCTTGGTGGCCGACAAGTCGGTACCACCGTGCCGCTTGGGCTGTCAGCGCTACTGGCAACACACTGCCTAGCATTACGCTGTCGTTCAGCCGCATTGCCTGCTGGTAGCGGTGCAGCGCCTCGAGGTACTCCGTGGCACTCATGCGGTCCGAATAACCGCTGTACTCAGGGAGAGGTACCCTTAGGCTACCCGGCGTGCTTGGCTGAGGGGACTCGTGGTCTCCCTTTAAAGCACAAGGCTGCGAGCGCGCCGCTTCCAACAGGACGTTTAGGAGCTGCGCCGCAGTTGCGTGCAGCGGCGATTGCTCCGACGCAGGCGCGGCCGTGACAGGGTCGCGCGCCTGTTCTCCGGCATGCACGTCAGACCGAAAAGGGCCAGTAAACGGCATGGAGGAGAGTGGGGTTGCTGCCGCACCGACGGGTGCATGAGGCCTCACGCGATAGGCAAACGGATTGACGGCGGAGCTCGGTGGCTCACGTCCGTCGAAAGTGCCGCCTACGCGAGTCTGAGGCATGCGAGCGTCGGTAAACGCGGCGACGTTGTCGGTAAAGCGAGCTGGCTCGCGGACAACATTGTCAACCCTTTTCGCCCCTGACCAAGGTTGGTCAGTGAGTGCGTGCATGCCGACACCTAAGTGGCCTAGGAAGGAAGGCTCGGGTGTGGCGGGTTGGGCAGTCAACTGCGCTGCT
This sequence comes from Rhipicephalus appendiculatus, assembly GCA_030522465.1. Classification (NCBI taxonomy): domain Eukaryota; kingdom Metazoa; phylum Arthropoda; class Arachnida; order Ixodida; family Ixodidae; genus Rhipicephalus; species Rhipicephalus appendiculatus. Next base: position 42,142 of record JALIZH010016080.1, read on the forward strand.
GACAAGGGAAGGCCAGCGAGCGGAGACGACGCATTGGAGGGGCCCGTAAGCGCGTGCGTCTCAAACAGCTGAGCAAGCCCGCAACTGGCTTGGCTAGGACTGTACTCCACATTCGAGTGGTTAGTATCACCATAGGGGGGCCCCAAAGAAGCCCCAAAGATCTCTCCCGGTGACCGAAAGCAGAGGGCCGCCGAGGCGACCATATCTCGTGCTGTCGGGTTCGTCCGCATCGAACGAGATCAATTCCGTCGCCACGGAATCGAGCAGGAACGAGCGCCTCGAGGGGGGTCTGCTCTGAAGCCATGCCGAAACCAAGTTGGGCGCCAGTTATGTGGAGATAGGTTTGCTACACAAGCTTACCCTACGAAGCGACCGGGAAGGGACGCGACGTTCTCCACTGCCGTCGCGCACAAAGACTCTACGGCCGGGTTCGTCGACTCACCGACACGGCGCAGAGATGGCACTCGAGGCAGGTTGTCAACAAACACGGGTTTATTAACCCAAGATACAGCACAGTGCGACAATCACGGGATTGCGGGCCGTTAGGGTAACTCTGCAAAACCGACCGAGTGAACGCTTGCCGGCAGGCGCTATGGCTATCACACAAAGGGCAGCAGCCGAGCGCACGTACGAGAAGCCGCCTGCTCAAGCAGCGCGTCAACCTCTCGTGTAGGCCTGTGAGCATCTGCCACGGCGCGCCAGCGCCGGGCGGAAGCAAGCTCAGGGGAAAGGGGAGCTGTCACGGGCGGCCAATGACGATCGGCGAAGCACCGTCACGTGTGCTAGCGTGATGCGAGGGGAAGGCATTGTCCGGGCATGTTCGGACAACGTGTCTCCGTGCAGGGAAGACTGACGCGTGGCTTGCACCAGACAAAAAGGCCTGGCGGCGAAACCACGGTGGCCATGTTCCCGGCGCTCGAGGAGCACGGGGCCAGCACTCGCGCTAGCTGGGGAACGAGGCGCCAAAGGGGAGGGCGCGCTCGATTCCCACAGCACAAAAAGCACTGGAGATAGAGGACACCCTTGGCGCACTCCGCGGATAACAGGAAACGGGGCACTTTCATAACCACCAAGAAAAATCGAGCTGTCTACATTTCTGTATGCGTGTCTGAGAAGCTCGACGAAGTTTTGCGAGAAGCCGAACGCCACCATTACCCGAAATATGCAGCTGTGCTCAAGGCGATCGAATGCCTTTTCTTGATCAAGGGAAACCAAGCGTCCACGTGCTGACCTCGCTATCGTGTACGCAATGATGTCACGCGTAACAAAGGAGAGACTATGAATTTCTCTTCCAGGGATCAAGCATGCCCGATGATGTCCTATTAAGGAAGGCATCAGGCTTCTCAAGCGCCGAGTGACAACAGCTGCAAAGGTTTTGTAATCGTTTTTGAGAAGCGTAATTGATCTGCATTCATCCGGGTGAACTTTTAGGTATTAACCCAAGACGACCATCGTGAAAGCTACCCGGGAAATCAAAGTTCTCAAATCAGCGGCAAGTAACAGAGGGGAAAGTGGCACCATTGTCATCCCAAAAGCTTCAATAAAATTCAACGGGCAACCCGTTCGGCCCAGGAGCTGAACCACGCTTCATAGAAGACAATGCCACTTTCACCTCATCATTTGATGGACTTGCACAAAGTTGCGCAGCTACCGCTGGTGGAACCTCAGGCAGACCACTAAACATTGTTAATGTCTAGGTGGTACATGATGCGTTTACACAGTCGTACGAGCCATGTTTTCCAAATGAGTAAAGAAGAGTGACCGATCACGCGCAGGTGGCAACTCAGTGGGAAGGGTTCTAGCGGCCTGAGTTCTCAGCGTACTCGACTGTCTGAGAAGCGAGCTTCTCGCAAAGCGCAGAACCTCGGGATGAGCACATGGATTACGTCTGCAACGCCAAGCAGCCGTCGATAACAACGATGCTGCAATAAGGCGTTGGAAAGGACCCCGTAACTCTCGTTGCCATGCGCGCATCAAAGGAGTCAGTCGATCGACCTGAAGAGCAATGCGTAGCTTTGTGGCAGTGTCTGCGAGTTCTTCCGACATATGCCGTCTCAAAGCACGTCCTTCCACTCAGCAGTGTAGACGCCACTGTTCCTTAAGTGCATCCCGCGATTCTTGACTTGATCCGAAAAGAGAGGCCCGCAAGACTAGACAAACTGGAGCGTGAACGTGTGTCATGCAGAACGCGAATGTCAAGACGCCATGGTCTCACTGACAAAGAAAGGGGAAAGCAAGCCTCGAGCGCCACTGGTCGATGATCGGAGACATAAACAGGTGATGATGGCAATGGTAACACATAGCATCGCGACACATGAGAAGTTAGCGCACTTGGCGCGTAGAAGTGATCCAACCTGCTAGACTATGAGCCACGCCGCCGCCAAGTCCAGTCATATTGTGATCCATGTACTTGTCTGTACGCATCTATTAAAGAGAAGTGCTGGACAAGGCGACGCAGCTCCCGTGCGTTCTAGTCAGGTCGACCCCATCCCGGACCCTGCACGTCAGGTCGCGTATCTAATACACAATTAAAATCTCCGGGGAGTATCACATGCCGACCGTCAAGGAAATACACGTCCAGGTCACGGCAAATTCCTTAGAATTGGCTGCGTTGGCTGGCCCATAAATACACAGAATGCGTAACCTGAATGACGATAGGACGCGGTCCAAAGCCAGTACCTGGCCTAGCCCATCATAGAAAACGTGGTGATCTCACAAAAAAGAGTTCGCTTAAAAAAAATTGAAAGACACTTTGCACATTCCAAAGTGAGTTCGGCGAAAGTTTGTGGCCATTCGACTGACTATGCCATGTTCTTTTTATAGCGAAAGCTGTATATGGCTAGGAGAAACGAAAAACCGCTCGGCATCTGTGTCACGAGCGGTCTCCATTGGCTGTGCTATCAGTTACGTCGTTCTGAGCGTCGTACCCAAGCTCGAGCGCCATTGGCGGGGCCGTGAGTGACGTCGTCCATCCCGTCGCAGCCGTGGCGCCGATCACGCGCGCCTCAGTTTCGACTGAGAGCTTCCTCATGGGTAAGCCACGGATCCTACGAACTCCCGAACCCGAACAGCGGACAACTTTAGAAGAGCGCCGACAGTGGAAACGTGAGAGAGCTCGCATTCGCCGGGACGATGCTGCAGTCCGGGCACAAGAACAGGCCCGCGAGGCCAAGTGCCGGTAGCAACTGCGTACCGATGATCCGGCAGCCTTCCAAGCCGCGCTAAATCGCGAACGGGACTGCAAGCGCCGGTGGCGGGCGGATCCTGCAAACCACGCCGCCGAGTTAGCTCGCGATGTCAAACGCTTGCAGCAACGGCGCTCCGAAGAAGCGGCGTTGTGGACAGAACAGCGTCGACGTGATGATTGCGGGAGCGCGTTCGCCGGGGCGAACGCCCGCTTTCGGCGAGAGTTTGTCCAGCGGCACTTTGGCTTCGGCTGCGACGTCTGTGACCGCCTGTGGTTCTACCACAACCTGGCGACGATAATTGTGGAAGGTTTCGGTGCAGCGTCGGGTTGAAACCACTGCTAAACACCGGGGCCGCACATTTCAGCTTCGCTGGCTAGCCATTTGTACGGAGTGCTTGGGCGGTGATTTTTTTTACACTGTCAGTGGGATGGCACACAAACGGAATGTGTGCGTGTTTACTTTTTTAATTTTTTACTGCGAATCGCAGCGACACGCGAGACTAATCTGCATCCGTTTCCTATGCGTTCCTATTCACGCGCTTTGCGCATCGTGCAGACGCCATCCGCGTTCCAGCACTTAAGTTGATGGACACTTTGTACATTCCAAAGTGTGTTCCGCGAACGCCTGTGCCCACTGAGACGGGGTCGGTCAGAATAGAACGAGATGGGTGCGTCTCGCTCCTTGCATGATTGAACACGCTGGGCACAGCAACGCTACGCAAGCAAAGCGCGAGTGCTGTAGAGTCCGACCAAGGTCCGACGCGACCGGCGTCCGTTTGCGCGCCCCGGCGGCCACCTGGCACCATTCCAAGGCCCGGACGGACGGACGGATGGACGTGAGGAAGAGACATTAAAGGAGTACTGACACGAATTTTAAGAATTTTCGGATTGTTGCTCTACATGAAAGTGCTGGTGTTGAGAAACCTATAAAGAGTGCCGTAGTGCATGGGAATGCATTGGATATATTTTTAATACCGCTACCATAGAACAGCAATTTCGGTTTCGTTATCGAGGGGGCGGCTTCTCAGTGACGTATCAGAGCAGTGTGACGTCACGGGAAGACAACAACTGGCGATGTACTAACGAAAAATCTGTCACCTGCTCGTGGTGCACGTAAACAACGACGAGTTAATTGCCCTCCCGTGATCATGACAGTGATTTCTGCGATTTAGGCTGGATGACGGGCGCAGAGCTCGCGAACTCAGAACTCACTTGACTCGTCGGGATAATGTCCATTGCAATGGAGCTGGCTTGGAGATGCTCAGCGAAGAAAACTTCAAAATCAAACTAAAATATTCTATACGTGTTGTCTGACTCCGCTGTGTGGAGAGCGTTGACAATGCATACCAAGGAAACGAAAAATGTACCTTTTGCGATCTTCCAAAACCGTGTCAGTACTCCTTTAAAGGCTTTCGCCTTAAAATAATGATTCCAACTCCACTGAAGCGAGATGTCGCGAAAGAAAAGTAGCAGTCCAAGTTATAGTGCGCGCTTGAATGCATGAACACGGCCAATGGTAAAACAAGTGGTTTCTTGTAAACAAAGAACTCCGCAATGTTCTGCGCGCGCTATGCTGATAACCTCGGCTTGTTTGACAGAGTTACGGAATCCTTGAATGTTTAAAGAAATAATTTTTTAGGATGTCGGCCCTATTAAAATAGTAGAATAACCTTACTGACCTGGTCGTGTAGTTCAATTCGGCACCCCGGCGTCCGGGGGCCATGCAGCCCACACGTTACACACCACATTTCGGCCCTCTAAAAGAGGGTCGAAGATTATTCGGCTGCTGGGACTCGGAGCGGCTACCCTGAGTGCCGACCGAGCTGGTGCCAGCCATGTACGCACGCTTAGCTTCTCGCGGGGCAACCACCTCGACATCACATTCGTCTAGGCTAGGTGACGGCTCGATGCTACTCTCCACTCCGAGGCTGAAGCTGCTTTCCGACAATTCAGGTAGTCGTAGGGCTGCAGGGTCGATGTTGTCTCCACCAACGACCTTGACACCTGGCTGTTTGTCGAGGCGCGTCTGTAAAAAGTTCCCACGGCGTCTTGCAACTTTTTCGAGGAAGTCGCGAGCCTGGCTTTCTGAAGGTACCGATGTGTTTGGCTCATTCGGCTTTAGTGCTGAATCTGACAAAACACCAGCGTCCGTACATTTCGGAATGTCTGAGACTCACTCAACCACTGGAATGAAGGATGCGGCCAGTGGGTCGCCCCCTACGAGCGTTTGCTTCTCAGCTTGAGACGCCGGCAAACATGGCACGTTGTGTTGGCCTGAAGTGGACGCCACGTCATCCATGGTGTCTTCTTCTTTTCTTGTCGGGGGGGCTGGAAGACATGGCGCGTTGGGATCAAGGAGTTAGGATTGGCCAAGGTGTGAACTTCTAGATTTTTTAACGTGGCTTCCGGAGATGAATTCCTGACTATTTCTTCTGTATCTCTGGTTTCACGTTCAGCTGTTATCGTAGGTGACACGGTCGGCAGAGGAGGAAAGGCCCCCACGGCAGCATCTGAATATGAACGCCGTACTTGGAAGACAGTAGTGGGGTGACCATCTCCACAACGTCGGCAAGGGCAGACGCATCCTTCGCTTTCGGGCTTATTGACAGCACAGCGACCACAGAATGAAGCTGTGCACTGTGCCCGATAGTGACCACTGGAGCAACACCGACGACAAACAAGTTGTAAGCCGCGGTAATCGAATGTGACTTGATGGCCCAATATTCGAAGGTAGTTGGGGACGGGATTTATGGCGCTCATATCTATCCGGACAAAACGGGTGCCTGTGAGGACTCCGCGTCGTGCGCTCATGAAGCCAGCGTTTACAGACAGCACCTTCACGTATGGGGACAAAGCCTGAACGAGGGCTTTGTTGGGAACGAAGGACGGTAGGAATAGGCAGGCGACGTTATTGACCAGTGGGCCAACAGGAACGACTGGAATATGCTCGCCAACGATGGTCAGGCAGCCAGCATCGATGATGAGAGTCATGGAAGCCATGCTCTTGACGGTGAGTTGGAAGTTCATGCCTCCCATATGCTGAACGCAGTGTACCTCGGAGAGGCCAACTACTGAGGCCGTCGCGTCGACGTCGCTCTCGGGACTAGACCCCTCTGGGATAACAACATCCAAGGCTTGAGCCTTCGGAGGGGTCCACGACGCTGTACGCGCCATGGCTAGATGAGGTGTACGTCCCTAACGTGGAACACCCAGAGACTTCAACAGAATCACGCTGTATACGTCCTACTCGTCATTCTTATACTTTCCTTGGCATCATTGTCTGTTAGTTCTCAATATCGTCTTCCTTCTAGGTACCCTACTATGGCGCTTCACAGTTCACAGTCACTGCCGAAGGAACCCCCTCACTGAAGTGAGCCGCTTTGCCCATCTCTAACCCCCCGTATTCAGAAACGCTACTTGAACTCGATTTGTCACTGCCTTCAATGCAGCACAAACGTGTTTCGAACGCGCTGTCTTTAGGCGGTGCCAAGGCAGTCTCAAACGCGCTGCCTTGAGGCGGTCAAGGAGTGTTTCTGAATGTGTTTAGAATAAGTTTATTCCATCGAAGTACGTGAGCACTCCAAAAACGTGTGTACAATCAGGACGAAGAAACAAGATTTAATGCACCACATGCAGCCATACGAACTGTGGATTGTCAGACATGCTATAATTAAAAGCCACCATGTTGGCTCCAGGTAGTATTTGTATGTCGTCATCAAATCAAACTATTCCTATCGTGAATCGCAAAACAAAACATTTGGAAATAACAGCATTACCGTTTCCTTTAATTCCTTTAACCTAACCCTTTCGGCCCTGGCGTCGTCAATTGACGACACCACACAAAATTTCACCTAGATCCTCGAAAATGAAGGAAAACCTGTTAATTCTTGGAGGAGTATTTCTTCAACGATCCCCACTGCGATCGACACCACCATTCTTGCATTTCCGCGGAATTGGGATCCGCAAAGAAGAAGAAGCTTGACCGAAATCATGAGATGGATGGATGGATACAACATTATTAGGTGCGAAGCAGCTCTTTGACTAGCCTGTGTAACGCTGTCCCTCCATAAATCCGTACGAACGCGCCGCAACGCGCTCCCCTCGCCGCAGGTGTTGGAGCGGTGCCAAGTAGGTCACGCCGCAGCTGCGCGTTGACGTCACGCTCCCCTCGCAGTGCGCGCTGACGTCACTCTCTCCCTCGCCTGCCGCGCGCTCGCCGCAGCGCCTGCAGCTGCCGCCTCGTCCGTTCGCCCGCAACACCTGCCGCGTTAGCGCCGTTCAACCCGTGACGCCACCCGTGCCCGACGCTGCTGCATCGCATCCCATCAGGGTTCCCTTTGGGAAGATGCACCTAATTTTTGAAATAATCAAAGTTAGTGTGGTTAGGCCCCTTAGACGTCCGGGAGTCCCCTGACCGACATCTCTAGGCAGACGCGGTCGACGAGCCTCAGCTGCATGGTGACGCAGAGGTGGGCAAGCGAAGGCGGGAAGGCACCGTTTTCGGCATGAAGTCCTGAAGTTGTTTTAACGGCTTTCACACTCCCAAATCCTCAGTTGGTTCGGATGTTGTGAGCTCTAGTGAGTAGCAGGAATAAATTAGCCCTTTTTCTCATTTGATGTCCACTGAGCCATGATGACCCAATTTGATGTCTTGTCTGTAAATCCATAGATACTTACACCACTAGCTCAATTTTTTGTTTGTGGTTTTTTGAGGCCCTAACTATTACGAAAATATGCACTAAAAAAGTCTCCGTCAAAATAAAAAATTCCAAGGTCGAAAGTGCTCATGACACAAAAACGAAACAATCTGGCAGCTACAAACTGTGGCAACCGATATATCGCGAAGCAGTCAGCGACGAGCTAAATAAACCGCATTGTTTGTACTTGAGACAAATCAAGGAATTCGTGTGACCACATGTCGTTCACTGTCACATGTTTCTCATGCATGCATCCATACATGTACTATACGGCCTATGCCGTGCTAATCAAGTGTGTATTGTAGTTTACGCAGCGGTATGCCTGTCATTTATGTTCTTCGTTCGCTCATGTCAGGCCATTCCAATTTTGGCATACACCTATTTAATGAAACGGCTGCCAGCGCACCATAACCGGGTCATGCAAATCATGCCGTACATGACATGCATTTCGGGATTTTGATGTTGTGCCTGTCCTTTATGTCGGTAATGTTGGTCTTTATGTGGGTCAACCTGAATAATAGCTGAATTAGACTTTTTAGTGCGCGTCTCTAGGGCAGTGTACAAACTGAATGAAAATCAAGGAGCTTTGCTTTAAAGCTCACCCTTCGGACCATCTCGCTGGGGAGACTACACACGCTGAAGCACCTCCGAGCTCTGCGTACCGCAAGCAGTAGATGTATATAATAGGCCGTTAGTATGGCAACGACAGAATGGCCCGTGGCCGAGTTGTCTAACGCGGCATGCTATGGAGCGAGGGGTCCTAGGTTCGAATCCCGATAACGCGTTTAGGCATTCTTTCCTTCCGATTTACTTTTCTTTGTGGCTTTTATCTATATATACATACGTATACATGTCCGGCACATGACGGTGATGGCAAATGCCTGCCGAGAATGTCGATATGATTGCTTTTGCAATAGAATAAAGAAATAAACTGATACGCGTGAACACATAGCAGTGTTCATCCCGCATAATTAGGAGGTGGCAAACTCGAATTGTTTCACAGTACATTTTGTCTGCGATTGTCTTAGATGAAGTAGACTGCAACCCATGATGTTAATGTGATGATACCTTGTCGCCAGTTCTTACAGCTGGCGCACAAACCTGTTGAAGATAACTGGCTTACTGTCAGGCACCCTGAACTTAATGTAAGATGGTATAATATTAATATTATACGACGCACTACATTTAGGGCGGAAAAAAGGTTTGAAAATTTATGTCTGCGTCAGGATGCAGTACGATAGCAGAAAAATGCGGAGTTCTCAGCCTGTCGTTGTTAACAATCCAAGTTATTTCGCAAGTTAGTTACGGCCACTACAGCTGACGTAGCACTAATTTCGTAAGCTACAAACTTTTATGAAGTGAGGTATATGAAATGTCGGTGGTAATATCGCCAAACATGAAGATTTGTTGCCTACTGCTTATCGTCAGATGACCTCCGACAACAACCACGAATGATGGCTGTCTTCAGTGAGGTTACATTGGGTTTTCTTCCTTGAATGTCATAAAGGTAAATACATGCATTAGTGGAATAACGTGAGAGAAGGAACCGCCTCCATATAATTATTCTGAACACTGTCCTTAGGCTATACTAATTGAAGATAGCTTACTGAAAATTAAGTGGAGCAGTATTTTTGTAAGAGACTGTGGCCACTAGCAACGGTTGTAGGGTGGTCATGGTGCTCGGCTACTCACCCAAAAGTCCCGAGTTCGATTCTAGCCGTGGCGGCCGCGTTTCGATGGATGCAATGTGGCAGAGGCCCGTGTACTAGGATTTAGACGCACGTCAATAACCGAAAGGTGGTCGAAATATCCGCATCCCTCAACTGATGTGGTCCCCATAAGCACATTATGGTTTTGTTAAGTTAAACCTCAGGTAAATATTGTTACGCTATGGTCCCCACCAATGCACGTTTTTCGTGCCTTATGCATTTCAAAACAGTTATACCACTTGTTCGAGATTCACAAGAAGGGGAAACAATGGCTTTACCATAAACCGTGACTCCCTTACGCTGTCTCTTAGACGTGACAACTGAAGAGAGAGCCGCAAAGCTTAATTTTTTCTTCCATGCTGCATTTTCTGCCCTAACTAAAGCTTCCGAAGGTTAGCTCGCCGGGAACCGGAGAAATCTTGCTACCGGAACACTTCAGCATTTACTTTTCTTTTTCTTTGTCGTGCTTTATCCGTTCGTTTCCTTCGATTCACAGTGATGAATCTGATTCCCAAAAGGAAACTTCACGCGCCTACTCGGAAGCGTTCGTTTTGTTATTGTCACTTTGTAACCAATCTGTCGCCCAGTATGCTTTTTTGTTTGTCAGCTTCAGCAGAAGGCATTAACGAAGAAAACAAGTTTGAGGAGAACAGCAGATTTGGAAGATTGCCTGTCCCCACGGCGATTGCCTTTCGTCGTGGCTCCGGTGTGTCCGGGCTGGCCGAAAATTTACCGACCCTCCGAAAATTGCAGGAACTTCCTGTTTGCACGGAAAGGAAAAGAAAGGCATTTCTTAGCACCCTACTCTGTCGCCTGCAAAGAACAAATACAAGGCAAAGTTCTTCGACTGAAACGCATGAAGGAAACATGTGTGACAGCGATGTTATTTATCCCTTCGATTGGGATCGTTCGTTTTTTTTGCCGACCTTCACACAAGTAAACCAGCCGACACCTCGCTATATAGAGCCCCTGCCAGCGTGTCCTAGAAGACTTGTGGTTTCGATGCTCTTTTCTTTTTTGCGAATTCTGTGTATTTTCTTGCGCGCAGTCCTGCTCTTCTATGAAAGTAGGTTTCGTACGATTTTGTTTGCCATTAGGTCGCGGCGCTGATCTTTTGCCAGCGAAAGATTGCACGCGGCAGTGGCGGGTTGAGGTAAAAAGGATCCAGAGAAGCATTTTCAGCCGAATCTGGCTGAATGAAAATATTGCGCCAAGCGACACGAATGGCAGTGGCGTCCACACCGCAAATCTACACGTTGCGGTGTAGACCTTCATTATTTTAAGTAGTACACTTCAAACTCGAAACTCCGAGTTTCGTCATTGAAGGATGCTACAATGTTAAAAGGGCTGATATTGCACTGATAAAGGCTTAAATACCATAATAATAATAATAATAATAATAATAATAATAACAACAACAACAAGAATAAAAACCACGACGTGATTATTAAGCGTGACTTCAGCAAAAGGCTCCGCAAATTTAAACCACCAGGGGTTCCTTAACGCGCGCTTAAATCTAAGTACACTGGCCTTTTGCATTTGGGCTGCCTTAAAAAGTTTGAAAATGTGAAGCTTCAGTTTATCCACACTTAAGACAAATAAGTCATAATACAGAAACTGGGACCCTCGCCGAAAAACTGCAACAAAATTGTGTAATTGTTGGCCATATAGTAAGGGATAACTTATAACTTGCAGGGTACCCTATGCATGCACTTAATACGACTCGAAAGCGACAGCCTTCTTTTACATGTCATTAGATGTATTGGCGCTGCCCACCCACCCTTGGAAAGCTTTCTGCACCTAAAGCATTTTGCATTGCCTCCACGATCGGAAGCACCACACTTGGTTTTGCATTGCCTCTGTGATTGGTCCACCATTGGCTACGATGTCATACGATGACGTCATCATCTGAGGTTAGGTCACTTTACGTAACAGTGACGTCATAACGTTGCCACAAACTGTGATGATCTGTGACGTCATCGTCATAGTGTGACGTAATCGCGTGTCGATTTTTTTATCACGCGACCCCAGCCCCGCAGGACGCTGACGGTCAAATTTTTTCGTTTGATGAGCCATCTAATGTTTTTTGCCTTAAAGGAGCACTGACACAAAATTTCGAAGGCGAGATAATGAGTGAAATAGATGTATGTGGAGACATAGACAACGCCTACGAAATATCAAGGGCAAATATAGCCTAGAACATATTTAAAATCAATTTCAAAGTGCATGCCGCACGACTGAGCGAGATGCGAGCCCCTCGCGACGCCGACATCAACGCGGTAGCAATGTAAACAAACTACGTCACGATTTTGTGTTGGCTGGTTGTTGGTTGTGCCCTTGCGCCACCTGCGATTTCTTCCTCCGTGCCTGAGGTAGGCGGCGCCCGCTCTCGCGCGCGCCGCCTACGTCACAGTTCTGCGTGGTCACGTGGCCAGCTGTGTTTATCTTGTTACCGGAACTGCTCCGGACTAGCTCGGTGCTCTTTGAAACCGAAACTGCGACTGGGCGCTCTAAAAACGTCTGTAAATAACTAACCGTCGCGCACTCGCGCAAACGAGGTTTCCAGCCGTGATAAGTGGGTCGTAAGCTACCTATTGCAACAAAAAAAACAAGGTGCAAAATTTTTTGTGTCAGTGCTCCTTTAAATAGGTAAAATCTAGAAAAGCAAATGTTAATAAGAATTTACACTGGCAAAGCTCAAATAGGGATCAATGTAAAGAAATAGTGACAGAAGTTTCAGAAAGTATGCAATTTTTAAAGCTAGACGAACAAGCAAGAACAAAAAAAAAAGAAACCGTAAACGTGGCGCAGGGCGCACTCTGTGAAAAAATAAAATAATATACAATATGATGACGGGGCTACGAGGCAGAAATAACAGTAATGATAGCATGACTAAAAGAACATCCAAATCAAAGATATACTTCTTAATTAAGCCAGCTGGATGAAACTTACGAATTGTTGAAACTTCCAAAGCAGCGCTAACGAGGCTTACAGAACTTTAGATCTTCGTATGCACGCAGCTTGTGTAAGAACTCTTAGATCACCATAGTGAGATGGCGCTCATCAATTCTCATTGAGGAGGCCTGCATCTGAATTTTATCAGCGCAGTTTTTAAGCCTACCACCTCATTTTGTTCTGCCTGTTTCTATGTGTACCTATCTAACCACCGTGGTAGCTTAGCAGGCTGAGGTTTCGCGCCGATAGGCTAGAGGTCGCGGGTTCGATTTCTGACAATGGCGGCCGCATTATCATTGGGTGGAAATGCAACAATACCCATGTAATTCGATCCGGGTCCACGTTGAAAAATCTCGTATCATTAAAAAGTAATCCGAAGCACCCCAGTACAGCACGCCTAATAATCATACCATTGTTTTTTCACGTGAAACCCTGTAGAAGTTTTGAAACTCTAGGCGCGTGGGTTTGAATCAGTTGACCCTTGGTTTCGTGTACCACAATTTTCACAAGTAAAGGCTACCCCGCCGAGCGAGCCAGGCGTATAGCATGAGAAAATGGCACAGCATAAAAAAAAATAGGTAGAACTAGATTGTAACGAAACTCTCTGGTCACGGACTGCATTAAAAATGTCATTGCCCCAAGCTTTCCAACGAGTTCCATAGCTGAAGACACTGCGGTGCTCCTTTAATTGCAAAAGGTGCTGTACATTGTGGGAATCCAGGCGGCCGCACCAGTTGCGCGACGCCATTTTCCCTTGGAGAATTCTCGTGTCCCTCTCCTCCCGATCGGATGGATGGCAGCTGGTCATAAATCGCCGTCACTTTGCTTCAACCCAGCCCCTCAATGTTTAACAGGGTGTCCCATTGGCCTAATTTTGGCGGTATTCGGGCCTTGCTCCCGCTCGCCCGACAAGCGGGGGGCGCGAGACAGGGTTTGGAGAGACCACTTCGGTGCCTCGGAGGGTGCGTATGCGTTTTGGCTTCTCCGGCCGGCGGCGATCCTTTGTTCTTCGTTCTTCGCCGCCGGCCGGTGGTTACGCAGTCTCGTCGGGACCCCGGCCTCGGCGGGCTGCGCTACATTCCGCAATCTCGAAGTCCCGAGGCAGCGCCTCGCGATCGTGCACCGTGTGCTTCTCTCAACTGTTCCTATGTCTGTTCGGTTTCTTCTGCTCTAGGGTCCGCGATCGCGGGCGAGCTGGCCGAAGGGTAGGTCGGCCCTCCAAACTTGGTTCTTTGTTTGTCTGTTTGTTTGTTTTATAAGTGCGCCATTCGCGGCCACTAATCGGTGTATTTAGTAACTTGCATTAGCTGATTGGTGTCCTGCACAATTATGTTGCGTATTCGACTGGTTATACCGAATGATTATTCTCATTGTACTAAATTCCCGGTAATAAACCGTCCATTTGGAGAGTGTCGCCTAGGGTCTCTCCGCTGCGCGCGCGGGCTTGCCGTCCCTTAGCGGTGGTGGTCCGAGCTCGCGTGCGCAGCAGTGCGGACGGTATACACGGTGTGACGATACGAACGAGGACGCGGCACCCTGCTAGGAGCTCGCTGTGCTCGGACCCGCGGTGGTGTTCGACACAACCACCACAACATATCGCGTCGCCTCGTTTGTCACCAACCTATAACTTTTCCACTCGCGGACTCGATTCCTTTTTTATTATTTTTTTTACTTGGTCAAATTTCTGAATCTCGAGCCTCTGCTGGCGTTTGACTGTAAAGCTGCGAACGAAACTCGATTACCAAATTTCTTGCTGTGTCGTTACCTTCCACTGAAGCATTAATTTCGAGGGCGGGTTTTTCAAACCTTTCTTCCTTTACAAATTAATTTTAGCAATCGATCATGAGTAATACACTTCATTGCCATGCAGGTTATAATCACTCTGTGTCGCAAACACCGTTCTGCGCATCGTCGCTAGGTTCACGCAATGAAGATGCTAACGACGGCGACTCAAGTTTAGCAAACACGATCCGTCATTAGTGCGGCGCAAGTAGCGGCTCGGGTTGTGGCGTTCGTTACCACGTCGCCAGACTGCATCTACGCAACATGACCGAGGCTTCTTTTCGCATCCTTGTAAACAAGCTGTCGCATCCGCCGGTTTGGTTTCATCGAGCGATAAGCAGCGTACCAACGTGATTTTAGGAACTGGGCAGATGGGAAAGCTGAGCTTGTGTAGATGCAGGGGCTTTCGCAGCTACCAATATCGAATGCAACGAGACTGCTCTTACAGCCGTTCCCGTGTACGAACGAGGCGAAATGTCACTTTATTTTTGTTAGAGAGCCGCCTAGCGTAGTAAGGATAAAGTGACACATCCCTTATGCAAACGACTTGGAAACCGAAAGTCCATCTGCCTCGTCTTTCTTTTCTTCTCAGTAAATTATATTGGTCCTCTCAACTCTCCAGAAAGATTTCTGCAAGCAACGTGGTTTTGTACTGCCTCAGGGATGGGAGGCATTGGAAGCGTTCTGCGCCCCGTGTGGTTTCACAGTGCCTCCGGCATCGGCTCACCTTTGGCCTAGCGACGATGCCATGTGATTACATCATGTTACGCGACGTTACACCATGCACGAGACGTTACTTGATGTGACGTTGGTAGTGATGTAACGCTGATCAGGTTTGCCAGTTTTGGCTATTTTGCGCCAATGTGGGCTACTTTTCGGGGCTAGTGGCGGCAAAATAAACATCTTGGCTATTTGGTTACATTTCGGCTACTTTTTTCTCCGTTCGATTTGAGCCAAGTTATCGATATCTGGTGACCGCGCAGCCGCAGGCATTCAAGTACGTGGTGTTATTACATTGCGACCAAAGCGTTCTTCCGTCTTCCAAAATATGAACTGATCCCTTGCATCCCACACAGAGAATGGACTTGAATTAAATGAATGGTTCAGGTTCCTAAGAAGCCGTAAGGGTCAATGGGGAAATGATAAAATATATGTATAAAAGAACGACACGTTTTATAACCTGCCAGTCAAATCATGCCTCGCGCATAAAACAAAAGAGGTCATTGAATACGTGGCTGGGACTCTGGGAAAACACTTGCATGGTGCTTAATATTGTAGGCCCCTTGTTGCTTAACCCGAACTGCAAACTGTATAGACTCCGTGCACTGCGACTGGAGCGCCGCCGCGCGGCCGTCAGAGGAGACAGTCGTTGAGAGCCCGAGCAGAACCAAACGCTCTCCCACGCCTGCTAGCACGTAGTTTATCGTAATCAATGAACTGCTGCGTGGTCGACTGTACCAACAGGTACACGTCGTGTCCCTGCGGGAACGACGTTTCACAGTTTCTCGACTCGTCCCTGCTTTATTGGGCAGCGACATATAAGTGGATCACGGCTGTGCGACGAAAAAAATGTTTGGTTCCCGCTCGCTCAACCGTCTCGCGTTCTGCCGCTGCATGCTTGGAATTGGTCTGAGACACCACCTCTACAGGTGCAATGATCTTGCGTGATGTTCCTGCTGCCATAGAGCTGGTGAGAAAAGAAACGTATGCAAGGCACTTTATAAAATGCCTTGCATACGTTCCATCAGTCTTGAGCTGAATCATAATTCGGCTAAAGACTGATGGAACATTTTAATGGGACCATATTACCTCGCCGCCTACCCTTCGCAGTTTTGGGGTATGCAATACGAGGTCAATTAGTGCTTTGCTGGGTTGATAGGACCATCAGTTAAGGGGCGAACTGAGTTACGTAGCATATTACCGTAAACACAACTAGACACCCAGCAGCGCTACGCGCACTCGGTAGGATCAAGCTAAGACGCACAGTAGCAGAACTACAGGGTCTGTACGAAAAAACGAAGCTTTGCGAATGCTGTAGCGACGGATGTGCATGTCAGTGTGTTTCGGAAAGCAACATAAACAACGCCAGAGGTTGTAGTAAATGACAGACGTGATGGTGGCCGAAGTGACCGTGCCGTCGTCGTCGTCACTTTACAAGGTGAAGCGAAAGACGAAACGGGGCTTCGGCGTCCTCTCTGGCCGAAATCGTAGCACGTTCTCTTTCTCGCCCGCGCCTAAAGCTCTTAGCATGAGCAGCGCCAGCGGTGAGGTAAAGACTATGATCATGATGAGCGATGATGATGCCGCGACAATTTCAGGCAAAGCGCTTTGCGAGACTCGGTGGCTGCAAATCACCGTGGCACGAAGCCGCAACAAAGGAGCACGCCGCCCGGCCACTCACCGTGATTTCTACGGCTAGTGTCCGTGGAGCCATCGATAATTCGAAATGTTCTGTGTATTCTGCAAGTACGCGGGTAGTGGACACGCAGCAATAATATTCTAAGTGTCAAAGATTGACAACTTACCGCGACGGTAAGTCGCGGTAAGCATCTTGTATTACACATACCTGACGCAATCATTTACCCGTCAGTACTGACGACGCGCAGCAAGGCGCTCACTAACGTGGAAAACGTGGCCGCTTTCGTGCAGGTTTTCCCTTTTATTGATGGTGGCATCGCGGCAGAATGACGATATCTTTAAATCCAGCTCGAAGCACTAACGCGCCTACGGGCGCTTGCGCCACCATAGCTGTCAAAGCAATGAGGCGCTGCTGTCTGCTAAGATTCTCAACGTTGCACGCCCGCCGCACCACTCGCGGCGCTGCGCGCGGTTTTCAAGGCGCCCCCCTATAGGTCCCAAACGGAGTGTATAATTGGAAGGAAACAGGACATTCAAACGCGATCGGCATCTAGGGAGTTCTACACTTATGACGAACATAGTATTCGGTACGGACAGTAGCTGTGGAACATTAACTGCTCGGACTCAGACATCTTGTCAGAAATTATTGCGGAAGTGACCACAGCTTTTGTTTCAATCCAAGAACTCCATCTGGAGCACATTCTTGCTGTATACTTTATTTTTATTGTCGTTATCTAGTCCTTTTAAGAAAAGTCATGCAAGACGCGTGAACATAGTGTCATTTTTGCAATAGCGCAAGGAACCTCGTCATCCTGCTAGAAATGATTTCTAAAGCCAACAATTTATGCTTTAGCCTAAACCACGTTGAATTTCAATGGTTTGTGCTCTACTTGTGTACGATACCACCGAAATGCTTTTGCATTTATTCATTTAAAAAAAAACGCTGAAGTTGTTTCTAAACACGCATGTCTACTTCTGGCTAATTCTGTTGTCCTTTGCCCAAGTTGGTTACATTTGGCAAGCTTTCGCGATTTTCCTGCTATTTTTTTTTTGTTTTTGACCTAGCAACCCTGGTGCTGATGTCGTGGTGACATCATAAGTTGGCCGCGTCACGTGATAGGATTTTTGCATCCCTCGTGTTAACGCCGCTGACACTGACAGTCACTTTTCGTGTTTGATGACGCAACCAAGTCTTTTGTCTGAAAGAAACATTAAAGCACTACCGCCATGTGCCAGAAGCCTCGTAAGGCCCTGCCATTACTGTTATGTTCATTGTCATTGCTTAAAGTCAGCATGCCAGTCTCTGCGCAGGCCCGAATGCCTGAACGAGGCTTCCCAAATGTGTCCTACGCTTGGCGGTATCTCCAACAGGGGGTGCGCGTCGATGTGTCTTACTATAGAGGGTCCCATAGCTAGGACAGGTGTCATCACTAGAGGCCGGATTTTTAGGCGCTAAAAATCGCGTTTTAGGAGCCAAAAATAGGCAGGAAAAACACAGTTTTAGGCCCCGAAAATCGTAAATATAGGCACAATAAATTTTTTACAAAAACTCAAATTTTCGAATAAAGACGTGCGCGACCTGGTGTACGACAGGAAAGCAAACAAATGTTATATTTTATGATGGCACAAAGGCGTCAATGGTTTAGCATAGCCATGCAATGGCACCTTTTCGGGCACGGTTTCCAGAACATGCTCTCTTCTTTTATTGTCCAGAATGGTGAATTAAGTGTCCACCATCGAATAAACACGCTTCTGGGTCTGTTTCTTTTCGGCATGGCTGGGAAGGGCAGCACCTGATTCAATAGCCAGACCGCTGAAAGGCCAGACGGGTCTGTTAGCCTCGTATTGGCCTGGTCTAATCAGGCAGGGTCAATTTCTCCTATATGTGTGAACACCATAAAGGGCCCCTTACCAGGTTTGAACGTTTTGAACTAGAAGTGTAATGCATGCACTGCGCGCTAACGATCCCGTCTGCGAAGGTTTGGAACGCTACGCGCCACGGAAGGAGGTGAAATGTCAGACTCAACGCTGGTTGCCCTTGATCTCACGGGCGCGCGCAACAATATGGGGGGGGGGCGGTGAAGTTCAACAAGGAATGGTCCTGCGTACGTCACAGTAGTACGTGACACTGCGAGAATTATTCAAGGCTACATGTGTAATTTGTGCAATTCGTTGCTTGAACAGAAGAATGAAAGTTAATAGAAATAGTAAAACATACAAACAGAATGTGTGCGCGTTATTATTTATTTATTTTTCTTCGAATCGAGAGCGATGCGAGACTTCACTGCCTATATTCCGTTTGTGTTCGTGTTCTCGCCGTTCCCGCGTCGTGCAGGCGCCAGCCCTGACAACGCTTAGCATGTTTTTGGTGCATCGTCTCTTACAGCAGCTCCAGCGGTGCGACGCGCTGTGTCGTGGTAAGGATACAGGATCTATGCCAGCCTCTCCAAACGCAGACGGATCCATCCCCCCAGAAACAGGCAGTACACTATAGAGCGAGTGCCGAAACGATACAACACCGCTTGTGCCCACGACCTGGCTTGGGGATGTCATGTGAACATAGTATAATCTTGCGTGCGCATGGCGTGTTGATGCGTCTACGTCGTGTGATCCTCCGGCTCCGAGTTTCTGTGATACCGAAGAGGGCAGGGAAGGAATTTGGCTTGCGGGGGGCAAAGGTTTCCAGCTCACCTACCGACATCATTTTTTTCGCGGCTCGTAATGAACCAATTAAAAAGTTCTTGTTGTACAAAGCTCTTCATTAGGCACGCAAACACTTCCAGTATCTGACTAAAATTTCTCATGTGACCATGTGAAGCGCCCTCTAAGAAGTAAATTACAAACGAAACAAAAGCCATGTGCACATCTGATTTTTTTACCCACTTTCTACTTTGCCCTGACGGCACTCCATGGTTTCGCATTCGTTCTCCATATTCCTGCTGCTGCGCACAGGCACCTCCTGTTTCCATGCCCCCCCCACCACGCCCAAGTCTTCAAGGAGGTACTTCAATTTCCATGGGAACACTGGACTGGAAAACCGGCTGTAAAAGCCGCCCTCCACGTCCTCGGCCACGGTCGCCACTCTCCTCTTTTCTCCTCTACACTTGCCACCTTTATTTTCCTCTCCCCATTCCACTGTATACGCTGGGACGTGCTCCCATTTAGGGTTCTTTTCCTCTCCCCTGCTGCAACCGCTCGCGCCATGTCAGTGCGGTGGGGTAAGGTGGCCAGCCCGTCCCATTTCACTGCTGCTACCGGTTGCTTCCCGATTGTTTGTTGAACTAGGGAACTAGGTTGTTGCACCCCATAGAGCTCCGAAGCGTCAATTTTGCGCGGTAATATATAATTACGGTCTCCAACTGTACTCTAAAGCAAAATTTGAGGTTAAATAGCGCTTATATAGGCACCAATTTTGAATATAGGCATTTATGGGCACTTATAGACATTTAGGCACAAACCCCAAAAATAGGCATTTATAGGCACTATAAAAACACTATAAAAGCGCTCCTTAGCCCCTAATTCATGCTCATATAAAATATTGGCATGATACGAACGCAAGGAAAAAAAGAGGCATTTGCCTAAAATCCGGTCTCTAGTCATCACCCTTCGCAGAATCCTTCTGCTTGCATGTGTGGTAGCAGCGGTCAGGGATGCGTAAGGCCGGCTTTCCACAGCGAATTCGCACCACCGTTTCGTCAAAAGAATTAATTTTATTCTCTTCTACTGCACTGATGACAACGCAAGTTGGTGAGTATCTTCTTTACTGAACCAGCAATCCAAACCAACTGAAATTTTAAATTCCGTATATTTTTTTTTTCGAAAATCACTTTTTTATTCCCGCATCCCCCCCATAAGAGCATGGAAGGCGGTAGATTAGGTCAGACAACAGTGAAGTGTAGCCGATATTATACTTGATATTGAGCGAAAGAAGTGGACATGGGCCGGTCACGTAGTGCGGAAGACATACAGCCGGTGGTCAGCTATAGAGCGATAAAGTGAATACCTAGGGAAGTGAAAAGTAGCCGAGAGCGGCAGCGAGTATTAGATGGAGCGATGAAATCAGGAA
>JALIZH010016081.1:0-17132 GCA_030522465.1 Rhipicephalus appendiculatus
TCACTCCCAGCACTGAATGAGTAAAATGAAATACGGCTTGTTATGAAAAATGTTTGTTGAAGGAAAAGCAATTATGTTTATCTACCCTATTTCAGTTAGACTGATCATTTAAGCTCCCCTTGTACTAGTAGTTGTGCATGCAGTGAATTAGGATTGCTGAGCTGTATTTGATGGTGGATTCTTATTTCTATGTACAGTTCCTGCAGCAAAGGAGAAACCACCAATCTATGTGGTTGGTGATGTTGGTGGCCGTATCGCCATCATGGTGGTGAGTATATAAAGAGCTTTCTTCACTTACAGTGCGCGTATTCTCGGACATTGTATATTGCCTGAAAGACAAATGTGAGAGCATTAAAATGACAGACCTCCTCATCTCAGATCACCTCCTCTCACGAATGTGAGACTATGTAATAAGGAAAGTAGTTGTCTTCCATGCCACTGCTGAAGAAAAGATGCCTATGATGAATCTGCTTGCTGTCAGTGTCCTGATTTTTCGGACTCCCTAAGAACCGTGAAATCGTTCGAACAATCAGGCATTCCTGAAAATGTGGATTCGCGCTTTCCTTACTTTGCTCAGGTGGCCAAATCGCCACAGCCACATCCGAAATAGCTCTCAAGGCCTGTTAGAATAGTTATCGGGCATCTCTGTGCTTACAGTAGCTCTCGTTTGTTCGATTCCTGCTGGGAAAGCAGCTTAACTGCATGACTACCGCCAATCGTTTGACTTTTCCTGATTCGTGTGTGTGCACAAACAATATGCTACTGTACGAAATTCTGTGCCACTTCATGGAGATGCAGCTTTTGCTGCCACGCAGTGCATATCATTCCTTGTTGCATGCGGCACGTCACCTACTAAGCGCACACAGTTACTGCTGGGGCGCTGCTGTACCGTGCGCATGCATTTGCCGTTAGTGTTTGTGCCCACTCCATTCCTGACTGCATGCGGCCAAGGTGATGGGAAGCTGCGTTCGTTACAAAAACCAACATGTCTGTGCAGCACACTTAGAAATTTCGCTCAAAGAGGCAACAGTGGCGTGTTGGGGTTGTCTATTAAAAACATGCAGTGCGCTTTAAAACTGCACTAAGCCTCACGCACTGCGTAGCAGTTTGGCGGAGATACTTATCATAATAGGGTTGTCAGCAATTAAATCGTACTGGTGCATTTGCCTCGTCCTGTTATCTCGCCTCGGTGCATTTACGGTGCTTATCCATAAACTGCCACACTGCACTGTGACAGTGGCCCCTTCTGATACTTGGCATGCATCATCCTATAACACCTTGGCTTTGCGGCAAAGCTCATTTTTCGAGTACGCCTCGGTTGCAAATGAATCAACTCACGAAAGTGCTGGTTTGAGCTCACGAGGTTATTGACGTGTCAGTGGTGGTGGTTTCAGTAAAGGTCGTTTTGGATCTGCAACTTGAGCAGAAAGTTGGAGAAGCTGGACACCGAAGACTTTGTTTGAAATTTCATACATTCTTATAAAAGAAATGCAGTGGTGGCAAGCTTCCTGTAATAGTGCGCTCAGTGTACTACACTCAAACCTCATTATAACAAAGTTGCATCTTACACGAAAATAAGTTCGTTATATCCGAAAATTCGTTATAAACGTATATTCATAACACTGTATCCATTACAAGACTGTTCTTCATTAACGTTATAACCGATATTTTGTTATATCTGGGTTCGTTATATCGAGGTTTGAGTGTATAGTTTGTGAATAAAGTGTGGACTGTATTAGTTTTTTTTTAGAATAGCTGAAAGTGAAGACCTATAATTCCTTGCCTAAAGTACCACTTCAACCTCACTCTGTTGCCCAGGATGACATGGTGGATGACGTACAGTCCTTTGTGGTGGCTGCTGAAGTGTTGAAAGAGCGCGGTGCCTACAAGATCTACGTGCTGGCCACCCACGGACTCCTGTCCAGCGATGCGCCGCAGCTCATCGAAAACTCTCCAATTGATGAGGTCAGTACCTTCTCAAGGCTGTTGCAAGTCTTTAGTGAGAAAAAAAAGATTCCGCTGGAAACTAAAGTTGATGCATCATTAAGAATTGGAAAATTGTCATCTACTTGAAAGTTGCATATAAAATAGACTCAAAGGAAACACACAATGGATGATGATTTTCTCCATCACGTATCACTTGAAGTATATTAACATTGCCAACTGTATAACACTTTCATTGAAAATGCAGGAAATAAGTGTAAGTTTAAGGGCTCGTTTTGCTTTGTTAAACACAGTATTAATGAGAACTAACAGACAATGATGCCAAGGAAATTATAGGGGACGTTATTAGAAGTAATTGTAATGTAAATGTGAAGAAAGAAAAGTGGACGAAAAGATAACTTGCCACCGACAGGGACCGAACCTGCGAGGTTTGGTCCCTGCCGGTGGCAAGTTGAACATAGATGAACAAAAAAAAAAAAAAAAAAAAAAAAAAAAAAAAAAAAAAAAAAAAAAAAAGAGAGAGAGAGAGAGAGAGAAGTGAAATGAGCAGGGGGTCCCAATGTGTCCCCCCACGGCTAGTCTCTCAGCACCTCAGTCAACTCAGCACCTCAGTAAAGTTCTTTGTCTGTCTGTCTGCTGCTACTTCAAAAAAAAAAAAAAAAAAAAAAAAAAAAAAAAAAATGGTTGGCATCCTGGGTACCCAAGTCCGAATGTCTGCGGTTCCATGGTGGCTAGACAGCAGCATATATTCCAATAAACTTTACTAAGAGCCTTAACACAATGCTGTAGCCGAAACACCTATCATTGCTGCAGAGGAATGACACCCGATTTTAAACTGCTAATTTAGCATTACTGATGTGCCGCAGCCCATGTTTGCAAGGCTTTCCGAGGATAGATTTTTCTTCCCATACACCAAGCGTGTGGCCTGTGGTGTGTTTTTGCCTCTGAACTTCATGCATATATGAACATGCAACACTTGCGTAATGCTATTTCTCTCCAACTTTCAGATATCGAAGACGCATTAAGATGTGCATGCAGATATACTTCAATAGTATTAGCTACCAAAGCACGCCTAATGTAACATTCTCTCATGTGAAAGAATTCAACATGCAGTTTTTTTACTTCTTGGCATGTCTTGGCTGATACCGTATTTACTCGCATAATAGGCACACTCGCATAATAGGCGCAACCCCAGTTTGGTCGCGAGAAATCAGATTTTTTAATATCCGCGCATAATAGGCGCACCCCGAACTTGGCCGTGATCAGTAGTTCTGTGCCGTATTTACACGGTTGCAATTCGACGCCCCTCTTACGTTAAACTTAGCGAGGAAAAAGAAAAGTAAAATGACCGTGGCCTCTGCGGCGGCAGCGTGTGCCAGCGCTGCGCCAGCTCGCGCGGGCTCGCCGAGTGAGGAAGAGGGGCGGTTGCTTGGGCGTCGGAGTAACCTTTGCACCGGCGCCGGCGCGCTCCGCGTGGAACGTGCGATCGCGTTCTCATCAAGTGCGCTTTGAGTTTCCTGTCGGGAAAAGCGTCGTCGTTATCGCGTTTGCTACCTCGACTGCAAATTTAAAAGCTTTTCGGCTTTCCGACGTGAGCTTTTGCCTTTGCTGCCACCACGCGACTTGCACAAGCTCGGCAGACTTTTGTCGCCGTTGATTTCCCGGCCGTGAACCTAAACATTGTATCACGCGAGCTGGCTCTTGGATCAGTGCTTGAGTGCGATCGCTTTCGGCGCCCAATCTTCATGTTGTCTTGTACGAACTTCCCGCGACAACATGCCGAACAGTAGGCTAGGCCTAATCAGTGTTGGTTGCTTTTCGGTGGCGGTCGCGGGCGATCAAAGTTGCGGTTTTGTACGGAGTCAACGTAACTCTGGCTGGCGCTTGTAACACTCGAATGGTCGTTCGCGATTCGACTGCAATGTCTTGGATATGGGGTGCGAGCTCGTGAAATTGAATGATCGGTACCGTTCAGCGCACAAAATTTGCCTGAAACGTAATAGGCGAATTCCCGCAATGGCGCTTTCTTTTCGTAGTTTTTTTTTTTGCGTTCATTTTGTTTGCAACGCAGGGTCTTTCGATGATAACTTTTGGAAATTTGAATGCTTGTAAGCACGCCGCATCGCATGCCCCGATTCTCGGACACTCGAGACTGCATGCTCAACACGTTTTGTGCCATTGTTGTTTCGGCTGTAGTGCGGATATTCGTGTCTTCGGCGACTTACGTTATCAGCGGTATCTGCTGTAGTCGGAAATAAAATTTTCAGAAATTTTACCCCGCATAATAGGCGCACCCCGAACTTGGAGCTGGATTTTCTGGAAAAAAAGTGCGCCTATTATGCGAGTAAATACGGTAATCTTTCATCCTCAAGTTTAAGCCATTGAGTCATGCTACAGGTGTGATTGTAGTGCCTCTCTTAACACTGCAAGTCCTTACATGAATCGTTGCACCAGTTGTTCCTACACTGCTGCACAGGCCACTTAATTACTGGCCAGTCATCTTTCCTCACTTTTAAGGAGGCCCAGCGTGCAAAGACTAAGAAGGACGAACAGAAACGCTGTTGTGTGTCCCCGTTCTTCGTCTTTCATCTTTGTGAGGTGGTCCCCCTTACAAGCATGCAGTGACTAGCTCGTCATCACCCTGTTGCAATCTTTGCTCACCTGTTTTGGCAACCTTTGTGTACAGGTGGTGGTGACCAACACGGTTCCACACGAAGTGCAGAAGATGCAGTGCCACAAGATCAAGACTGTGGACATCAGTGTGCTGCTGTCCGAGGCCATCCGCCGCATTCACCACAAGGAGTCCATGTCCTACCTCTTCCGGAATGTCACGCTCGAGGACTGAGCGCTCTTGTCCGGATTTTAGATGGTGGGTTTTGTGTGTGGGGACTGTGTTCTCAGACCTGCTTCCCCTCTTACCTTCAGTAGTGTTGAGTAAAGTTTAGGCTAGTTGGTCAGATATAACTGAACGGCATGAAAGTGGAACTTTGGTACATATGCAGGGTAGAGGATGGCACTGGGTTTCAACTGAATTATTTTCCGTAAAACAGATGCACTTGCGAAAGTTCTCATACATGCCTCTGCGTCTGATGGCTGCTTGAGATAAACTCTTGTCATGCTGTCATAAGCTACTGTTGTACTGTCTTGCATCTTGTACATCATGTCACACGTGCATGTAGGGATTGTGTGGCAGAGGCGGCAACCGTAAGGCCGAAAGATGCCGTCATCATCATCATCATGAACACTGGGAACTGGGTAGCGGGGGTGGTGGCAGTTAGGAATAAAGCGTATGTTTGACGAGACGTGTTGTGCGCGCTTTCTCCCTGACGTGCAAAACAAGGCTCTGACTTCAAACTGAATTATTTCTTATAAAACAGGTGCGTTTATGCAATTTATTGAAAAAACAAGGATGAGTAACAAAAATGTTCGATATGAAGCATTAAAACTGTAAGCACTATAAACAAGGTCTACGCCATGGGCGTAAGATGAAGCGCCTCTGTCAGCACTGCATGGAAGCAGCTGCTTGATGTGTGCTATTTTATGTGACCATCACAGATCAGGTGGGAATGGGAAAGCAAAACCTTGAGCTTTTCGAATGATACAAGATGACCTTGGGTTGGTGGGAAGGTGTCCTTGTAAACTTCTGCGTTCCTTTCTTCCTGTTGGTGTTGATTAAGTTATCTTTTTCTGGCACTTAGGGTGTCGTTTACAGTTATATTGTTCTGATACAGTATAGATGAGGCATTGTAGATTCTGAAACAAATGACATTCAGAAACTGATTTCTTTTGTTCCCACTTAGGCTAATGCAGCAACTATGGGTTGCTTCCATTTCTGCTAGCACTGCACACTCAGGTCTCAATCAAGAGAGGCAGCAGGGAATGCAGCGTGCTCCAGTTATCTTTTATTAAAGGGGTAGTGACTCAAAAGTTTTCGTTTGGCATTTTTTGCTGGAATATGTTGCTGGGAGCCTATTAATCATAACATGGCTCATTGCTTGCTACAGTACCTGACAGATAATTGCTGTCTCTTTATAACTGACCAGTCTCAATTTCGGTTTTGGAATAGCTCGTAGAATGACGAGCCGCCGGGTGCAACTAATGCCATCTAGCGTGTGAAACGGCACACAGAACTATTACGCACTTCCGCGCTACCTGTGTTATCTGCTGCATGTGCTGCGCAAATATGTTGCCGTCATTGCTGTCATTGTTGTCTGGTGGCAACGACTTTCTTCAGGCTTCCACACGTTCACCACAGGCACAGTGGTGAACTGAATCAGATCAGATCAGCTACTGAATAGTAGTCTGCTGGTGCAGGTACGGCCATAGGGTAATGACGACTACGACGTCACCACTACTAGCTGTGCCAGCTCAAAGCTCGGCTGCAGTGATGACGTCACAGAAGGTGGGGGTAACCTTCAGGTCACCTTAAGATGATATCATTGTTGTGAGGTGCGATATATAGTGCTAAATTGTGCATGCAAAGTTCAAAATTCATATAAATCACCTTCCAAGCTACAATTTTTGTTCACATTTGGTAGATGATATGCCGCATTTACTCGCGTAATGGACCCACTCTCATAATGAACCTACCCCCCACTTTGGTCCTTGAAAAAAGAAAATCTATTTTTTAATGTATGTATCTGTTCATTTTATTTCGGAATGATAGCCAGTGCTGTTGACGATCGAAACAACGTTAAATCACGCTATTATATCACAAAACAACGACGCAACAAAAGTTCAAACATATTTTAACAACCATGCTAAACAGTTGCGAGCAGCGCGAGCACGAACGACGTGGCTCGAAATTTAAAAATCGCGCCTTTTGCGACAGAGCGCCATCTGTCGAATGCAGAAGAAACCTCCTTGCTGATAGCGCCACAAAAGCACAGCGGCATAAAAACAAGGCAAAAAACAAAGTGCAACCAGCGCAACGAGGCGCAACCCGCGCCGACGGCGCGTCGTGCACCCGCAACGTGCTTGTGCCGCCATCCGATGATGCGTTTTGGTTGTTGGTAGGGCGCCTCTATGCCAGTGTACGAAGTAACGAAGGAACGCTGCCATCGAGGTGCCCTGGTTGTCAGGTTCTCACGGTGAACTTCGTTGGACGCCTGCTGCGTAGTGCACGTTGGGCCGGTACGCTAGTTGCATGGCTGGCTTTAAACTTAAAGTCGGTGGAACATGTGCTGGAGCATGAGAACGGAGCGACTGGACGACACTGCAGCGTTGATCCGTGTGCGTTCGTTACTGGATAAAACAAGAGGAAGAGCTTCGGGCTACAAAAAAAGGATCATTGCGCATTTCGCGGGCCAAAACAAAGAAAGTTTCCCCTTGTGGAAGCGAAGTTCTCGAATATGTTAAGAGGCTCCGCAGTCAAATCATTCCTGACACTGACTTCAAGGCCAGCAGCGGTTTCACAGCGAGTTTCTTAATGTCACGCATAATTTCCGCTCTTATAAATAACTCCCGCGATTTCTTTTCCCGCGTAATGAACCCTCCCCCCAAATTGAAGTCAACTTTTCTGAAAAAAAAGGTGGGTTCATTACGCGAGTAAATACGGTACACATGCTCACGGGAATTGCTCCCGTGGGCTATCTTGGCCGCAAAATTTGTGTAACTACACCTTTAGATGAAGCATGCATTACACTTCAAACAGCACTATGCTGCACATTCTGTCAGACAGATAGGTGATTTTGCTTATCACGACAGGGTTGGTGGTGATAGTTATGAATGGGATGTGTGGGGTCGCCTACATGGTGATTTCTTGTTACTGGAAGAGTGTGCCAGCATTTTTTTGTGACACAGGTGACGAGAGTAGGCAAGCGATACATGGAAACTGCTCGCGACTTCTCTTGTTCACATTGTATCTAGCGGCCAGAAAGCATGTCTTGTAGTTTGGCAATATGCTGACAGCTAGTCGGTGTTCGGCTGCTGACTCGAAGGTCGCGGGTTCGGACCCGGCCGCGGTGGTCGCATTTCGGTGGAGGCGAAATGGTAGAGGCCTGTGTACTGTGCGATGTCAGTGCACATTAAAGAACACCAGATGGTCAGAATTACCAGAGCCCTTTACTATGGCATCCCTCATAACCATATCACGGTTTTGGGACGTAAAACCTTAGATATTATTGTTATGATTATACTGACTGCTAGTGCCGAATTATCGTGTATTTTAGGGAAATAACTTACCGTTAATAAAATGGAAGCATAACTGCATTGTAGTCTTACTCATCTCTTTCTCGATTCCAAACATTGACACTAGGAAATAGTTCGGAATGGAAACATATCAACAAGGTTCTACTGTGTAAGTTGAATCCTTTTATAAGAGACACTGATGAAAGAGACAAGTGGGTATAAGAGACATCAGTGTATCTGCACCGAAATAGGGGTTGATCAGAAAATGAGTACATGGTACCCTGCTTATAAGAGACACCTTATGTAAGAGACAAGAATTGCTGCCCACTGCGTGACTCTTATGAAGGGGTTCAAGTGGATGCTTATTGTTAGGTTTTTAGAGACATCCGCTCTACCGTCTGCTATATGGTTGAAACATTTCTCTTTCAAACTCGTTGGTTCAGAGTCTTGATGGCGTGACAGCATTGCATACGTCCTTTTGTTTGGCGAGCCGTTAATTACGTTTGACTGTTTATCTTCCAGGCCACATACCAGATGCACAAGAGTTGAGCACTCGTGTTGGGTGCATTCCAATGATTATGTCCCAGTTGGGCAGGAGTGCTGTTTGTGAAGCCAAGCTTTAACAATGCCGGAAGCAATTCTCCGGGCAGTGGCCAATCTCTGGGGCTTTCTTACCCTATTTCTTTTGTTAGTTTTATTTTTTGTCATAACTACTATGTTCATATGTCGATAGGCGGTGCTTGTTGAGGAATTGGACTTCTGTATTTTAATCCTGTGTTCAGTTCTGAAATGTGCACAAAAGTTTCAATGTGGAGGCACTAGAGGTGGTGTGATCTCACCGCTGCTTGTAGTAGCAGTACTGAATCATGTCGTGAGGAATTCCGCAAGTGCATAACCTAGGTGCTCATGATCACCTTCATGTAGCCAAATTCTGTGTTTTTGAGTCTAAAGTACTACTTTGCCTGTTGTACTTATTTTGAAAGCCTCATCAGCTGCCAAACTATAATTGCTTTAAGTTACCGTTAACTAAATGTTAAGGGCACTGAAACGTGTCATTTCACATGCTCTTGGGACTGTTCTTAACTGGTGTAGTCGCTCAGTTGTTCAGTTATGGTGTGAGCTGTGGAAACGATTTTGGTGGCGGCAGTTCATTACAGATGGTGCCTCGCATTTTTTCAAAAGCCTGATGAACACTTACGGGTATGGGCACACTTTGAAGGTATCAATATTCTAAAACTTCATTCTGCGCGAATTTGTTTGAGCCTGAGATGTCATCTGCAGCCATTGCTTTTTAACGCATATTTACTTCAGTGGCACCGCTTGCTCTTTCTGTGAAACTTGCATGTTTAACACTGCATAACATCACAGTCAGGCTCGTGTTGCCCTGAGCTGTTGTCAGGCCACGTTATGTCACTATTACTTCCGGTTTGAATACACAGCTGACTTCTGTTAATTAAGGACCGACTAAATTGATCGAATTGTCTGGCAGATCAAGTTAGTCAATTTTTTATTTCCCTACACTATGTACACCAACTAATTTGACACTGTTTGCATTGATTGTGAGTTTTGACACATTTGTGACTGGAACAAGCACAACCGAAAAATGCACAAAAGTAACAATGGAGCACCTAAACTACATTGATCGAATTGACCGAAATATCTAGTTGTCTGGAGTTGAATTAACGAAAGTCTGCTGTGTTCCGATTGAAGAAAGTGCGACTCCTGAAGTATTATGTTATTGCAAGGTGTGCCTAGGTGTGATGTTTTATGCGTTACATCAAGAACACATTGAGCATTTGCATTTTAGCCAGTGTTGCTGCTTTTTGATTTATCGGGATTGTGAAGTGTGGAATTTAGTTGTAGTGCCAAATTATGTTATATTGGCCATGAGAAATCAGGGGTTCTGCGCGCTTTGCAAAGTGCAGTTTTTTTACGAAGTGTTCGTTTTCTGTTGCCTAAATTGTATCCGAGGGCCGAAGTCCTTCCTGTGCACACCCTATTTAGATTTTTTAAAGTTATTTACTTCACCTACTATATATGGGCATTTTCCTGAGAATTTGGGCTGCTGATGGGGTCCTGTATTTACTTTGAATCTAATGTGCACCAAATTTTCGCGAGTTTAAAATGACAAGACACCTGAATTATTGTACCATTTTTATTGGGAAAAAGTGCACGTTAGGTTCGATTAGGTTCGAGTAGACATTGTGTATATTCCTATAAACACAGACAGGTGTCAGAATATGGTCAACAAAGGGAAGTTATGGCAAGGAAGCTGTCTTGAGTGTGAGCTGTTTGAACGCTACAGAATTCTGTGTTCGGAGCTAGAAAGATGTGATGCTGATATATGTTTTTTATTGGGTTTGTACATGGTTTTAGCGTTGTTGTTTTGAGTACTGATACATAGATGAAGGGTAAAGACACTAGTTTTTTTCTTTTGTAGACAACATGTTTTGTCCGCCATGTTGCCAGTCATGTCCAAGCTGTCATTCGGTGGTATGGGAAAGCACCTGTAGGCAGCTGGCAGCCGTCTTTTTGTGAATAAATGAATTCTGCTCTGTTAATAGTCTTTATTTCTTCTGCAAAATTTCACTGACATATAGGAGATAATTAATTTTGAGCTGTGCAAGAATGCTTTTACTTAGACACGTATTTGCAAACATTAAAGGGAGACGTGTGTCTTTAAAAAGTATTTTTTATTAGTTGGGTTAACGAAA
This sequence comes from Rhipicephalus appendiculatus, assembly GCA_030522465.1. Classification (NCBI taxonomy): domain Eukaryota; kingdom Metazoa; phylum Arthropoda; class Arachnida; order Ixodida; family Ixodidae; genus Rhipicephalus; species Rhipicephalus appendiculatus. Next base: position 10,788 of record JALIZH010016081.1, read on the forward strand.
TGAAATTTGATACACTTATTAAGCTTCTTCTGCAGATTCCAAATCTTCAAGCAGATTATTAGCTGCATAGAACAAAAGATATGCAATTTCTGAGAGCGCATTCATTCCGGTGCTTTCTGGCAACTTTGCTTTGTCAAACACAAAAACAAATTATGTGGCAAGACTGCCAGAGAGCTGGTCTAGCCGATGATGCTAATTTGATTGTTCTCATTGAACTTCAAATACAAAATAAATGGATGCAAATATGAGTGAAAAAGTTTTGCTTCATATACTTCATGATTATCAAGAATTATAATTTGGTAAACAATGTTGCAAGAATATTTCTATACAAAAATTGAGCAGATTTCTTCGCTTTATTAGGTCAATTTGAAATGTACAGTTATATTTTAAGTTGATCAAATAGTTTCTCGGATAATTAGCAGTCACTTTCAATTGTGCTATGACCTATAAATATATACCTCTTTGACATAGAGTGGTTATTAAAGTAAGACCTAATACTCCAATGTGTAGAGTGGTATACTGCAAGCGGATTCGAAATTGATCTATTTGCAGTGCAATTTAGTACAGTGAGTGCATAAATAACGGACCTTTACAATCAACAGTAATCAGAAATTGGAACTGTAAAGGAAGGACCTGCCCTCATCGTTGCCTTTTTTTTTTTGGTTATTCAGCTCTGTTTTGCAAAATATACATGGTGTTTTTTTCTGAAAATACACATTTTTACAAAAAGTTTATTATGGTCACGCTCCAGTCGTTTACGCACACGTACTCTGTCGAGGCGGAAATACTTTGCCGCAACTAAAATGACATTGACGAGACCGATTAACAAAAACTTTTGAATTATTGTCCTGAGGGCGGTTGTTTATGGGAAAGTTGTAGCGCGTGTCAGTCTAAGGCACACCTGTTATTTTAGAAATCGCGAAAGTTGCACGTAATTCGAGGTATTCGTAATCAAATTTTAAGGGTGAAATTGAAACTGATCGCTCCTGGCGGGCAGAAAACGCGGCCTCCCTTACGTCAGACCACTACCCGAAACGAGGAAATTCGCTACAATATATATATATATATATATATATATATATATATATGTATATATATATATATATATATATATATATATATATATATATATATATATATATATATATATATATATATATATATATATATATATATATATATATATATATATAAGGGCCTGTAAACGTTACTGGCGTGTCTTAATACCTCTGTCCACACGGACAGCTTTAACTGCGGTTATGCTTAACCGTGGTTTACAGGATTAACCGCAGTTAAACGCGAACGCGGTTTGCCAGTGCTACACGGGCTCAGTTTAGCAAACCAGTGCAATCACGTGGTCATCGTGTGAGCGAAATTTCGCACGCAATTTTCGTGGACGACAACAAATAATATACTACTAGAATGCACACATATGTCGCGCCAAGTTGTGCAATAACTGTTTGCCTTCAATAAGGTGTAAATATCGAGAACTTCAGGCGTTTTTAAGGAGAGTCTTTCAACCTTGGCAACGTAGCCATCGTGAGAGCCATGACTAGTCGAGACAATCCGTTTCGTACGAACTACGCGGGTTGTGTGGGTTGTGTTGACAATTCGTTGTTTCGTGTTGTAGGTGCTTTATTTATGTTTTGCGTGTGTGATCGATGAGTTAGTGTGCGTGTACGTCCGTGAGCTCAATATTTTGTGTGTGATCAATCAGTTAGTGTGCGTGTACGCCCGTGAGTTGAGCAAGGACCCGAGAGGCTTTGCTGCGCTGAGAATTCTTCACGTGGTGTTGTGTGTTTGTCTTTTTGTAATCGAGTCTGCGTGCGTATACGTTCGTGATCTGTGCGACCTGAGAGGCTTGGATCTGATGACAATTCCCACGTCGTTTGTGCGTGCGTGTGTGCGTGCGTGCGTGTGTGTGTGTGTGTGTGTGTGTGTGTGTTTGTGTGTGTGCGCGCGCGCGCGCAGGAATTGCGCGTGTTCGAGCGCAGTGCTGCTAGATATTGTCCTCCCACAAGCGTATTAACGCTCGTGTTGTGGCGTCTGGCCAGTTGATGCGCCTTTGAGTTGTCATTATCGCCGACGCTGATGCACAAGCCGCTGCAGTGGTGTCCGCCGCAGTGGTGTCCGCCATCTTGCCTACTACTCGGTTTGCGGTTTGCGAGCATAAACCGTGATTGCCTAGCTCGGTTTGCAATAACCATGGTTAGGAGACTAACTACGGTTACGTCTGCCGTGTAGCTACCTCTAACCGTGGTTAACCGTAACCGTAGTTAGCTTAACCGCGGTTAACGCTGCCCGTGTGAAGTTATTACTCATTTTTTCTACTAATTTGTTTTAACACGAAAGTGTTTTATGCCGGGGTCCACCAAGTATATCCGTTACGGATATGACGTTGATATAATTAACGCTATCAAATAAGAAAGAAAAATAATTATGCAAATGTTCCCCCGCCGGGAATCGAACCTCTGACTGTTTCGCCCGCGACGGTAAGCGCCCGACGCGCTACCGACTGAGCTAAAGAAGCAAACAGAGAACATGTTACCAACGCGCCTCATATCTCCCACGCAATCTCTCTCGCTCTGTGCTCTCTGTTGGCGGCGGCGGGCGGTGCCGCCGTCTGTGAGCGACGCAGAGAAGTAATGGGGCACGACACTAGCACCGATAGAGAACGATTCGTCGACGACGCAGTTATATCATGGCGTCCGAGATTGCGTGCCGGCGCGCAATCTCGGAGGTCATGGTAACAGGCGTCTCGATAGCAGCAACAAACGCTCCCCGCCCTAGCATCGGGGAGTCGCCCTAGACGCAGTTATGTGTCACTGTAGCCTCGTGCTTCTTGTTAGCGTGTGACGGCTCGTTGTCGAAGTAGTGCGCTTCCACACGCACAAACGGTGTTTCGCAGCCGACTACTTCAAGTGCGATAGCACCGACCAATTAAACTGCTGCAGTAAGCGGTGCAGAAAGGCAATGATGTCGACGGACGAATGTGCTGCCTTGGTGGAGCGAGACGGAGGCCATCGGGGCGCTGAACGCCTACGTGCGTTCGCGGCTGAAGCTCTGCCTCCCGTGTTGATGAAGCGCAGTGTGGTAGTGTATGCAGGAGCACAGGCGTAGGTTACCGCATCCCTCAGGAGTGCACGCCGTGCCGTTTCTTTCCTTCAGTGACGACGCTTTGAAGTGCACAGTACCAGTGTTCATTACGTGCTTGTTGATGTCATCTTTGCGCGCGATTCGTGATACGATGTGTCCAGATATAGGTTCAAAAGTTAACTATTACAGCGGTTAAATCATGATCATGGGCGTTAGTCGTCGCGATGGGGATGCGCCACTAGGCGTCGACGTGGGTTCATCCACGTCAAACGACGCTATAGCTGTAAAACAGCAATACACTTTGTACGAACTCTCATTATCACTGCATAATAAGCACTACTCCCTTTGAAAACACTTTTCACTTTCGTGTTATACCGATTCCTATGACGGAGGGATCGGACATGCTTTTTCTTTGTGCCTTTTTATATATAAATACATATACATATCCGGGACATGACGGCGACGGCAAAAATCAGCCGAGAGTGTCCATATAATTGCTATCGCAATAAGCTGAGTAGGCTGCGCAGCAAGCTGCGGAGCGAGGTGTCGCTGATTCGAATCCCCGGTCAGGTGCTTTGAAATTTTTTTCTACTAATTTATTTTTCTATGTGCCTTTTTTATATATATAAATACATACGCATACCCGGGGCATGACGGCGACGGCAAAAATCCGCCGAGAGTGTCCATATAACTGCTATCGCAATAATTGACCTTATGCAAAATTGCTGCCATCTGTCGCAGGTATGACGAAGCTTACCCATTCGGCGCCATATTGTAGGCTTGTGTTCAAATTGTATTGCTGTCGCTGCCATTACTTCTTGCTTATATCTGCTTTCATAACAGGCAGTCGGGGCGTAAGAACGTCAGACGAGGTATTCGTAATCGTCAGACGAGCGTGTAAGGGCCTGCAAACGTTGCCGGCGTGTCCTAGTTAAAACGTCGATAGTTATGACGTGTAAAAAAAACCGGCAGATCCCACGCATTGTGGGAATCGATGTAATGCGAGGAAGCCAGCAAGGAGCAAAACATGCTGCACATAACATGCATGTCATGATTTACATGTTAGGACCTGTCATTTACGTTCGTCATACAGTCACGTCGCGCTATACCAATTTTGGTGTGTATCAAGCGAGCGAACTGTACGCAAGCGCACTATGAGCGTAGCATGTACTGCAAAAAAAATATGTGATTTTACGTACGTATTGTATGTAAAAAAACGGAAGCCGTTCCCGTTTTCTAAGTTACGGTAGGGACGGCCGTAGCTTATGTGCTGAAAATTAATTTTGATGCCGACATTTCATGGAGAGATGTTCTCTGTTCATCTGATATGGAACTGTTGTGAATAGAAAGCGTGACATTGCGAATGTCTCTATAATACATCTACTGTAGTGTTCTCATTTAAAGGGACACTAAAGCGAAACAATGACTTGGTTTAGATTGACAAACTGCCCTCTGAGAACTCTAATGCTAATGTTTTACTATCATAAGTTTATTATTAGCGGAGAAAATCAAGGTTGAAGGTTTCTTTTTAAATTTGGCGCCGATATCTGCGCGCGTAACGTCAGAAATTCCAAATGTATTTTTCGTATTTTCGCGACATTGGCTCGATGAAATTTTCTGAAACTTCGTATGCTAGGTCTACGGTACCCGCAGATGACAATTCACCTCATTTTTGTCGATTAGAAGCTACGTAGGACTCAGTAGACTCCTTCAGAATCTATGACGTCACGGTGTTTGGTGCGCGAATCTCAAGATGGCGTCTCCACCCGCATTTTCTTTTCGCATGTTTTCTCGCTTACCAAGCGTCGTGTCGCGGTAAGAGTGGTGTCTTCGGGATAGTGAAATTGTACTTAACTAATACGTGAAAAATCGTTTTGCCCTTTAGTGTCCCTTTAAGAGTCTCGAATTAGAATCGGACGCTCAACCGCAGCGGTGGCTACATGGTTGAGCGTCCGCTTCCAAGGCAGGAGGTACCAGCTTCAATTCCCGGTGCCGCCAGGAAACCCACCGGTTTTTCCAATGGGAAGAGGAGTACAACGACCAGGTGCTCGGTTGTTCATGGGTACTCATCTTGAAAGGTGGCCACATAACGCTCTTCAAAGGCCCTTGGGCGCACCTTAACCCACCACAACCTTGGTGAAATAGTTGAGCATCCGCCGCTGCTGTGGGAGGCAGAGAATTGCTGCCGCCGGGTACCTACCGGTTAAGTAGGTACAAGCGCACTTGCGGCCGAGTTCTCGGCAGAACGAAGTACATAGTCACTTGGGAGGGCACCCACCCCGAGGAAAAATGGCGGCATGGGACCGCCAGACCTAACAATAAGATCACCCTCTCTCTTTTTTTTGAAAAAACTTAGTTATCTGGCAAATATATCATATCACAAGGTCATACCTGCACTGCACTTTCTCTTTTGCATTTTCATGTATCTCATTATCGATACTTATGCATAAGATGAACTCTTCGCCCTAATTTCATGAAAATAATGGAAGTTTTATAGAAAGAAGACTAAACGTCTAGTATTAGGATTAGGATGTTGTAGGCTGCTGGCGGATCTAGCCTTGCGAAATTTGCAGGCAATTGCCCCGCCCGGTTTCCTCTTTTTCTGAACATATGAAACCAGTGTCCTTCCGAATGCGAAATGCGGGCATGCTCTATAGAAGTAAGAAAACGGTTTCTCTGTGAGTTAACGGCAGTTTTGTATATAGAAAACAATAGCTTCCGTACTTCATTAGACAGTTATAATATAGCGGGCTTAGCGGAATAGCGGGATCGAAATGCGCATGCGCAGTACGCTAAAAGACCCGTAGCGTGTACCGCACGCACGCTATTTTTCAGATTTAGCGTTACCGTGTTTGCGTGGTCTACGTAGTCTACGTAGTGTACGTAAAACATGGCGGCGGTTTTGGACGCCCGCTTGTTGGGGACGGATCCACTTCTTTCGTAGCTAACAACTGTACGAAATGGCTTCGCTTGCCTTCAGGTAGCTTCGACGACCGAGTATTACGGATAACTTAGCCTAGTTTTTGAGATCGTTGCCCATTTCGAACATCTGTAGGCCTAACTAGAAGATCGGTGTAAACAAATCTGCAACATAAAAATTCTCGCTTTTGGTGCGTGGTTCATATTTATTGACTTTTATTATTACTAAATAAAAGTACTAATATTGCTGCGCGTGGGGATACAGGCGAGAATTCTCAGTTTTTTCTTTGCACTCTTTTTAATGCATTCACCCTCCGCTAGGTGACGCCA
>JALIZH010016082.1:0-26054 GCA_030522465.1 Rhipicephalus appendiculatus
GTACCATTGCATTTTACGGTAATCAAAGGGACACCTACGTCGAATGTGCGCTCTCTAGGAAAATGAACGGGACGATTCGAATCCGTGTCTTCGTGTTGGTACCAAACCAATGCGGAGAAAATGAGTTCACATAGAAAGATTCTTCGCTCGAAAACAAGATATGATCTAGCCCTGCAGCATCCCTAATGTAGTAGCCTTGCTAATGGAGCCAGCACGTTCGAGCAGCCCGAAACATCAACAGGAACCGGCAGGCACCACAACTTCGCGTTGTGCTCCAATATTTATGGTTTCTACTCCATTGATTACTTCGACCCCACGACGCTGCCATGGCTACACAGCCAGCACTTTCTTGTACGGTAGGCCGAAATTGGCCAAGTAAAATTCAAACCTGTAATATTTCAATGCGCCTGCATTTCACCACGCACGTGTAGTATTTGCGCACATTTATGAGCAAAGGTGCCCAAAAAACAATGTGGCGATGGCCCGATCGACTCTCGAGGTGCGCCTCGCCAGGCTTCTGCAGGGAAGAAACAAGCGCGGCGCCTTGGCTGCACGATGGTGGTCGGGTGTCCAAAGTATGAAACGGTTGCGGGGCGCAAGATATTGTTTGCATATAGTGTGTAGTGCTTACCTCTTTTTTTGGTGCTGTACCAAGGAAAACCGCAATTTGCACCTTTTATTTGTATGTGCAGCGCAACATTGGGCGGCTGCAGTGCGGGGCGACTTCTGGTAGTCAAGCGATAGAGTTCTTTGCACTGCACTAGAGCTAAGAAAGAAACCAAGGAGCACTGCACACTATACGCACCGGTTCTGTGCGGTATCGAAGATACATGTATCTCAGATACTATCTTAGATACTCTTTGGGTACCTCGTATTTGCATCGCGATACGTCTCGCAAAATGAGTATTTGTATCTGTATTTGCGATACATTCAATAATGTATAGTGTATCTTAAAATAGAAGATACTACGATAGAAATATCACCGCGTGAAGCAATGACCATCGGCTGAACTCCTGTTCTCAAGCAAATACTATTAATATGTGACATTCTTTCAATTTTTCGCCACAGTGCTCCAGCGAGCACAGTCGATTAGGCCTACGCGTCCATATTTGTGGAGCAGTCACGTGATGGCGCTTGATCCACCTTTGAAGATTTTGTTTTCCCGACATTTTTTTTCTTTTTTGTTGTGTCGGCGTCGTGACAATTGTTCGTAGCAACGGTACTGTGTTGCGTACTCGAAAGCGTGCGGCGTCTTTCGCTCAAATTCTCATGCCGCTAGTGTTGTTATCGAACTTTGACTTGCGTGGTGCTTCGTTGAAAATTCTCAACAATGCAAGAATGTGGTTGCTTTAGCGTCTCGCGACATTCGCAGATCATGGATTTAGAAGGTCTCGAGCTCGTAGATGTAAGCTTGATTTCCATACCATGAAGTTGATTTGTATCCAAATGAGATTATGAGAACCATTGCACCGTCGGTCTCGACGCTAAATGCAATAGAACAAGCATTTATGTAGGAGAAAATATTTTTGGAATTCTGCATGTTTGTTCATTCTGCTAAATTATTTCAGACGTTATTTTAATGATAATTTGATTGTTAGCACCAGTGATTTTTGCTATCCTCCGTTTCAATCCCACAGATGACATACGTATCTGTTAGTTTTTCCAATTTGTTTATTTTAATGTGTCTTTTGCAACCACCTTCTCAATACCTTCTCTCATTTATTCTTATTTTTGATTGTCTGCGCGATTGCTACTATTTAAATGTCTGCATTCCATGCGAGTTGACTGTTATGCTAAAGGGCCCCTCACCAGGTGACATGACGAACTTGAGTTAGACACTGGAAGTTGTCGGGCCCACTAAAGAGCATTATGCCACAAGAATTTTACAGCGAAAGCTGTTATGAGATCACAACAAGAGCCGTTTTTGCGCCGTAGTTGTCCGCCGCCGGCGCGGGTGTCCGTAACCACCATCGCACGAAATAAGAAAAAAAAAACTAAATAAATAAAGCATACCTATGACAGAATGGGAATCGAACCCGGGCTCTGCGTGACAGCCCAGCACTCTATCACTGAGCTAATTTTTTTTCTTTATTACCTTTTTAAAGATAGAACAGAAAGATCAACGTACAAACAAATATACATCCATAATTCACGCACTGAACCATGCCTAGAAAGCTTTCATATTTATCAGTACGTCAAGGGTAGTGACCCAGTCTGGTGGGTCAGGCTGGGCTCTAAAAAGCTCTCTAACTTGAACTACACTTTCTTGAAAGTTTTCTCTAGAAGATTTTACGTGTACATCGGCGTTGCGCACTTGCATTCTCGTTTTCCATAAACCGTGAAGACCCAGAATCATGATTATGTCATAGGGAGTAGAGCACTGCACGGGCCGAGATTCTCGGCCCGAGCCCGGCACTCGTCTAAGTTTACCCGCCCGAGCCCGGCCCGGAGACCCAAAAGCGAGACCCGAGCCCGGCCCGAACCCGAAAAAAATTTCACCTACCCGGCCCGGCCCGACCACGGATTGGGCCCGACTGGGGCCCGAACTTATAATCTAGGCGGTGTTGCTCCAACATGGAATCGACAGCAAGGCATTTTAAGTAGCAACTATCTACGTTTTGTTGGCGAATGCTACGCCAACAAACATGATTTAATCTACGGTAATTACTTGTACAAAAGGGCTTTACTCTGGTAACAGATGGCCGGATATACTGGGCGTGATGAACGGTTATTCGGCAGAGCTATACTGTACATATTGTTTCTACAAATACAATGGTAATCATCAAGATTTTTAGGTAGCAGATATTTTAGCAAGAAAAGTGGTTTGCACCATGCGTTTATTTTCAACAGGGCGCGCAATAAGAACAGAGGAGACAGACAACAGAACGATATCTCCGCTTTGTTTATATTGCGCTCTTTATTGAAATTTAAAGGAATACTGAAGCAAAATCTCAAAATCATGCGGAAATATTGAAAATGAATTTGTGCGATTACATCGAAAACAAGTCGTCACTTATCGAAGTTTTCAGCGGGTGGTCTTAACTTCTACGTTTTTATGAGCGTGGGCCAAGCCACCCGGCCTACGCAAGTTGGAAGCCGTGACGCCGTGGCACCCTCATTTGACAGCCGTCCGTCCAGCCACCGTCTTCCGTGTCAGTCAGGCAGTCCGAGCCAACAACATGGTCCAACGTGCAGCAGCAACACTAGAAAAATTAATGGTACGGAGGATGCAAAATAAGTGGTTTCAGCAGCTTCGTTGCTTTGTGTTTACCCATGCGGTCGGCGTTCGACCGTTACGCATTTTGTTTTTGTGCGAAGAGGCACCGAATGTGTGGAATTTCTCAGCCGTTTCATAGCGATGTGCACACGACTGCCTCTGTTACATCCACGCTAACTGAAGCCATTTATAGGTTGAAATATTGGAAATTAGTTGGCTTCGTCACGATGAAGAGCACGGACTATTCGAAAGCATGCCTTGATCGTTTGCGCGCATCACAGGTAGATTGGCGCCACAGTCCCATGGTTTTGCTGTTCCTTTTTTTTTCAGACGTAGCTAAGTGAAGCGACAAAGTGTTCCGAGCTAGTAAATAAAGTCCATTTTTAATGTGTCTAGGCTTGGCGTGATGGCTGAGCAGTACGCATCCAAAGTCGACGCCGCGTCTCATCTCAAGGAAACGTGTGGGACGGTGCGTTGCGACCCACGATGATGTTATGGCAGCTTTAGCGCAGCAGTAGTAAGGCATTTCCTTTCGCCGCGACGAACGCTTCAAAACCGAAGACCGACCGCGGGCAGGCATGTGTTTAAGATTAGATTGCCCGACGTTTCAGACGGGCCATAATTGCAAGCGAGTAGCGCCGACAGCGATGAAGAGGCACCGCGGCCCCCGCGGCTCCTTTCCAGCCCATCGCTTCTATTCTCTTGTTCCCAAGCGTCGTACCACTCTGCAATATAATGTATGAAACTCCTCATTGAGGGCCTCTTGCAGGCCCTCATAGATTGAGGGCCTAAAGATTGCAGGCTCTGGAAGTTTGAGACGTGTATGAAATTTGATCTCTTTTCGGGGTTCATTCCAGTTTGGTAATAAATGCGCGAAAAGCTTCTCGATGTTTACTCATTGTATGCATATGGTTCAAGGTAAGGGGACGTCACCCGGTACGGAATCAGTGCGGAATCAAAGAGGCCTAATCACTGAGCTGAAAATAAAAGAATCGCAGCCAGATTCACAAGTTCTAGGTACAAAAAAATGAGACTCAGTTACCGAGATGCTAAGTTCGTGTGAATTGGAATTGCTTGAAATTAGGACAAAGACGAACGGAATAAAATTATTATTTCAGGTTGGCAAGGGTCACAGAAATGTTCATAAAAGTATGTACAAACGAGTGCCTGGTAGAATTAACAAAATACTAAATCGTAGTGCAGTTATTAGCCCTTACGCCGCCGCACAAACGTCTTTCAGTGTCCGTTTTCCCGCAATGTTACAGAAATGGAATGGACTACGTGCACAAATTGCTGAATGCACGGATTTAAAGGCTTTTGAACATTTGCTTGACAGCTATGTCCCTAAAATTCTTTACATTATGTCTTGATGTTTCTCGTCTGTTATGCCAATTGTTGACGATTTTCGGATTGCTTTAGTTATTGTTGTTGACATTGGATGTTACTTGAGTGTTTTATACATTAGTTGTTATTTGATGTACACGCTGCCTGAACGACCCACAAATGTGGCTTAACAGTATGTTCAAATAAATATTTGAATAAATTCATAGGTATCTTTTTTATTCTAACGCTGTTGCGGTACTATTGTGTAGCTCTCGCACGATATAGCAGAACACGAGGAAAGCTCAGGCGTTAATAATGTGGGTACACAAAGCAGACTGTGCATGTACGAGTCGCGTCACATCACCACGGTGAGCCGTGATGGAGCCACGGAAAAAGATCGTGTCTTTATAGCGAGTCTATGTAACAAGACTCCGCACAGACCTTTTGTTTTAGTGGACTGCGGGAACTTTCACGAATGTTGCCCTGCTTTGGAGCTCTGTGACCGCTCTTCCGATGATAAGTTATAGATATAAATTAATTATGTAAATTTATTACACTGCATTCATAACTGCGATGACAGAATATCATTCCAAAAATAATAGCGAATGCAATTAATAAATCACAGAATAGGGAGGTGTTAGCTATATAAGCGCCTTGTCTATCAAGTAGCCCTATATGCAAGAAGCAAAAGAACTTCAGGAATCGTCCCTCATATAGCTTCTCCGAATAGTTTGCCCCACACAAAATAAATGTTTTTTTCGAGATGCAATATGTGGAACATATATGTATGCACAACGTATGTGCAACAATCTTAAGAACTGAGCAAATTCCAAGCCCGGCCCGACCTGAGCCCGCCACCTCAAACCCGAGCCCGGCCCTAAGCCCAGAGCTTCAGGCCCGGGCCCGGCCCGGGCCCGCCTTGAAAACCACTTTACCCGGCCCGGCTGGGCCCACGGGCCGGGCCGGGCCCGGGTTTTCGGGTAGGCCCGAGCCCGTGCAGTGCTCTAATAGGGAGTATCGACTGGTAAGAACCTGATGCCGTAGGGGTCTAGGGGAAGTTGTTTTATAGTGCGCTGGAGGATATCCCCATAAAATAGCGCGTCCCGGCAGTCGAGAAAAGCATGCTCAATGCTCTCTTGTTTTTTGCATAGGAGGCAGTCAGTTGTCCAAGGAACAAAAATGCCTTTTTCCTCAAGCCATGTCTTTACGGTGTGGGAATCACGGCCACCGCGCGGCTGGCGGAACACGCGCTGCGCACCATTGATGCGCGTGGCCCACTCACGGGCTTTAAAAGCGGCAGATGTGGCGCGGCCCGGACAGTTGGTGGCGGAACACTGTGCGCGGGAGGGGTGTGCCCCGCCGGGGACAAGGTTAGGGGCAGTGCGTGTGCCCACGCTATTGTATCGCGTAACCTTTGGATAGTTCTGTTAGTGTTAATAAATGTTTATTTTGGGAGTTCAACCGGCCAGCATCCTTCACTTGGCAGCAGGACGCGCGAACCCTTCATCTGGCGCCCAACGTGGATGTTGCCGTCTGCTGCCAGCAAGATGGAGACGGCGATGCAGGAGTTTCGCGAGGCGTTCCAACGGCTGGACGTGATGACCGCGGCCTACTTCGAGGCAAAAGGAGTGCAGGTCCCGACAGTGGCCGAGGGACGATGGGCGGCGCTTGTGGCTCGATAGACGGTCGCACCGGCACAGGTTCAAGGGGGAGCGCGAGGCCGAGGTTTTCGGCGAAAGCAATGATGAAGGCGTCAGCGGTCAGACCAAGGAGGCCCTGGTCGTGGAGCCCGCTGAGAACGAGAGCGCCGTGGAGCTGTTGGCGGTCTCTAACATGGAATGTGGGCTGACGCAGGGTGACGACGAGGGCGCACACCCGGCCCCGTCAGCTTCGGTGGCGTTGGTTTCCGGGACCACGCCTGAATGTGTCAGCGAAAGGCCAAGTGACCGGGACGACTGCGTTCGGGTTGCTGCGCCGACGGAGCGCAAGAAGCTGCAGCTCAAGCCCCGCTCAGTACCCGTGGAAGCGAAGGAGGATGGTGCTGCTGTGCCGAAGGCCGCCAAGCTTGCACCTAATGCCCCGTCCTCCATTTTCGGCGGAGCGCGACCTGTTGACACGGTTGCCCGAGAGCGTGAGATTGAAGCACGTCTGCCTCGGCAGCGTGAGGAAGAAGAGCGCCGACGAATCCGGCACCGGAAGCCCTTTCAGGACAGTCGCAAGGACGACTGGGTGCGGCGCTCTAGTGTCACCTCGGGGTCAGGGCGACCGCAGCGTTTCTCGGAGTCTGGCAGGGACTGCTACGACGATGGAGGACGGCAACCATCCTCGTAGCAGTGCAGTAACGACAGCCGTCACTGTTCGCAAAGTAGCCGACATGGCTCTCAGGCTGGATGTGATGCAACAGTACGAGACAAACGGGGAGACTTTCCAAAGACACCACCGGCTGACCGCATCCGACGACCAGACTTTGGAGCGAAGTTATCGTCGGCACCGCCATCGACGGACACGGCCACCAAGTCCTGCCCGAAGCGCACAACTCCCGAACCCCTGCCACGAACCCCTTCGTCAGAGGGGGGGGAATGTGTGGGAATCACGGCCACCGCGGGGCTGGCGGAACACGCGCTGCGCACCAGTGATGCGCGTGGCCCACTCACGGGCTTTAAAAGCGGCAGATGTGGCGCGGCCCGGACAGTTGGTGGCGGAACACTGTGTGCGCAAGAGGGGTGTGCCCCGCCGGGGACAAGGCTAGGGGCAGTGCCTGTGGCCGCGCTATTGTATCGCGTAACCTTTGGATAGTTCTGTTAGTGTTAATAAATCTTTAATTTGGGAGTTCAACCGGCCAGCATCCTTCAATTGGCAGCAGGACGCGCGAACCCTTCTACGGGTAGACTATTTGTGTGTAATTTGAAGCAGAAACTTTTGGCGGTTGGAGATACTGGCATTTTCTTAACGCTTTTCAGAATATTTTGTCCTGGGTATCCATGATATAGAAACGGTACATTGGAGTCGGTAGGGAAACATCAATTAAATCCTTATAAAGTCTCTTTTTGGTAACACCGCCCAAGTATTCTGACCAAAATCTCACCCTCAACATTCTATATGAGAGCAATAGCTCTCTCAAGTATCCATTTACAGAACCCACCATGTCCTCACCTGAAGAAACAATGAATTCCGGTATTAATTTGCGTAGCCTGGTTTGTATAACTGTGCGTAAGAAGGTGTCATTCATATCCCGTAGAAACATAAATCTAGCGACAATTGGGCGCAAAAATAAGTGAACGAGGCCAACACCTCCGCATTTGACCGAAAAGAACAAGTTAGTTCGACTGACTTTTTTCCCAAGTCGACGCCCTAATAAAAATTGCAAAAAATCGATGTATCTTCTGAACCCTAGAACGTGAAGCACTTAGGACATTCATAACGTACCATATACGTGACAGTAGAAACACATTACACACAGCAGCACGCGAAAAAATACATAACTGCCTACCCCGCCATGCATCTGCTTTTCCCTTTAGCTTAGACGTTTGTTCCAGCCAATAAATCCTCAGTGCTCCGATACTTGTCAAGAGGTACACCCAGGTACTTTGTTGGTACAGAGTACATACGCATGTGGGCAAAAAACTCTGGCGTGGTATCCCAATCACCGTGCAAAAAACCACAACTTTTATGCCAGATTATCTTACAGCCCGTGCATGAGCAAAACTTTTCAAAGACAGCTGTTGCCTCAATGAAACTATCTTTGTTCGTACAAAAAACAGCGATGTCATCCGCATAAGCAGGTACTTTAACCTGAGCTGAGAGCAAGCTGTATCCATAATGTTTTTGTTTTGTATTATAGCCAAGCAAAAAGGCTCAATGTAGACCGCAAATAGCAAAGGTGACAATGGGCACCCTTGGCGAACTGAGGAACACACAGAGACAGTGTCAGTTAGCTCCCCATTGACGATTATCCTGGTCCAGCAATTTGCATACGACATTTTTACACCATCAGCTATTACATGGCCTACGTTCAAATACTCAAGTAAAGAAAAGAGAACATCATGGGCAACAAGATCGAATGCTTTCGCCAGGTCTAACTGAATCATTGCTACGTGATCACCAATCACATCACAAACTTCCAACACACTTCGTGCAATGTGTATATTTGTTGCGATACTACGCCCCTTAATACCACATGTTTGATGAGTCACATGAGAGTTGTAATGACACTTTGGAGTCTTTTGGCCAATACTTTCATGAATATCTTATAATCTACGTTGGTAAGGCTTATCGGGCGATAAGATCCAACTAACTTTCGTTTATCAACGTCGTCTGTTTTGGGGATCAATACAATATACGATGTTTTGAAAGATGGAGGGACCTGTTTGTGCTCATACACATCATGAAAGACTTTATGCAATATTTGGGCAATCAGCGGTTTAAAGAAGTTATAAAAGGCAGCTCCCAATCCATCAGGCCCTGGCGTCTTTCCATTTGGTAACTTTTCAATAGCGTTCTCTATTTCTTGAACCGTAATGGGTGACTCGAGACGAGTCTTAACATCATCCTCGAGTTTGGGCATACGTGGTATGAAATCTTCCTTGAAACGTTCGTCCAAAATGTGATTACAGGCAAAAAGCTGTGCAAAATGATCCGATATAACGCGCCGAATATCTGCCTGCTCATTGACTACTTTTCCTTCATGGTGTAGTTCGCGTAACTCTTTTTGACATGCATAGCGTTTCTCATCAGCTAGTGCACGCTTTGTTGGAGTTTCCCCCATCAAAAATGACTCAGCTTGCACCCTCAGAGCTGCTGCTTTATACTTAGCAATATCAATGTTTTCTAAATGACACTTAACCTCTCTTATTGGTTTCGTATAAGCACCAGGTTGAATGTTTTCCATAGTGTACATAAATTGCAGATTTTCTCTAAGTTCCCTTTCTTTTCGGTTTTGTTCTGCTGCCTAACACTTCACTGTGTGACATGCAGATGTGTGGCGACGTTAAAGTAGGTAGCGACTTCAGGGGCTTAAAAATTACTTTCGAAGACAGACCAGAGAGCAAGGAGTGCAGCAGATGGGAAGAGAAAGTGTTCCTGAATTTGTATGAAAAGAGTGTTGAGTAACAGTTGAAAAAAATACATCTAGGAGACTCACGATCAAGCATGCAAGAATGATGTCTTGGCACAAGCTCGGCGCAAACTATGATTTTTGCAAAAATGTGGCAGGATGTAGGAGGTTACACCTCTTGACGTCGTCTCATGCAAATGCAGTGATGATTGAAGCTATATGTAATGTTCTGGTAAAATTGTTAAAGCAAAATACTTTTACTTCAGGTGCTGCTTCACATCCTTGAATAACCTTGTGACAGGGCCTTCAAAGCCCTTGCATTTTCGCCTTAAAAACTTGCATAAGCCTTGAAAAACTGAATATAAGCACTAGTTATGCTAGAACTGAGTTATCTTCAATATACCTTATCCACCAGACTCTTCTGATGTTCTCTTTAGAGGGATACTGAACAAAATTTTTGTTGCCAAGATTACCAGCCAAATTGAAAGATTGGGGGTTGAAATCGATGGAAACAACCTTCATTTCTGGCACAAACTAGAGGAAAATAATGAATTTAATGAGATCTTCACAAACTGCCGCGTCTAGCGGCCGCGCCGTGAACTAGAGTATGTGACGTGAAACTCGCCGGAAACAGGCATCCCACAATGCCAGCCGTCGCCCGCGTCTCACAACCCGCTCAGCTCGCACTACGTTTCCCAGAACCAGTACGGGAGCGAACAATGCTCCTGGCTGGGGTAAGGCACCAGTGCTTTTGTGGAAGGGAGAGAGTGGAAAGAAAGGAGAGGCGGGGAAAAGGAAGAGAAGTAGAGGAGCACGTGCACCGCGCATGCGCCAGGGAGAATCTGACGTCACGGCTCGCGCTCGCTTGCAGCCGCCGCGCGCTGACAATCCATAAAAAACACAGCCAACTGTTCAAAAATACGTGAAATAAACTCTGTTTATCGGAACAGTGGCGTCTTCCGAGTAGAATTTCGATGTCTTCGTCAGTTTTTCAAATTTTTGTTCAGTAACCCTTTAAGCCTCACTGATGCCCATGTAGTGTAGAAGAAACCAAATAATGCAAAGAAAACACAGTTTTTATTTCATTTGTGTATTGATTCACTTATTTATAAATAATAAAATCGCCAAAGTTGATTTTATTGGGTTTGGTACAATAATGACACACATAGCAGTAACAACGCACTATTAATGCAAATTAATTGATTTCTCTTTTTTTTTGCTTGCAAATGGTGCTTTCATTGCTTATCAAGCCACCTTTGCTGCTTTTCACTGCACAAGCACTGTCATCCATTGCCACGCACCACCACATCAGGGTTGCCAACCTTAGGGTAATTACCCTACTTGTTGGGTATGTTTTGGCCAGCATAGGGTAGTAGGGTGGTAATGCGATTTTCTTATCAGAGGTAGGGTAATTTCAATGTTTTGATCGTCATCGGTCAGCGAAAAATGCAGACAATGCGCATGAGATATCTAAGGGTTACACTCCGAAGGAGATCTGAAAACTAAATCTATCGTTCAATAAAATTGGAATCTTAATTCACATGTCACCAGCATAGCGCAGAGATAAAAGATAGCACGTCACACATCCCTGGGCCGTCATTGTCGTTAATTATCATGGATGTTTCTTTCCCTCTCCTTCATCTCCCATTCGTTCTTGCATATAAGGGCTTTGAAGTTTCGCCACGGCAGTCGGCTCCAGTTATTAGGATGAAAGCCTTCCGCATCAAACACTAAAAGAGACAGTCGGCGTCAACACGAGTAATAAAAAAAATCGTGGTATAATGGCGTGACATCACAGATCGCCAGAATTTGTGACGTCATCTCAAAGTCACAGTGGCGTAACTCTGACTTCACATTTACGTCACTTCACAGTGCCCTATCTTACATCCAGCTGCATATGCCGATATTGAATTAAAACATGCAACGTCGTTTCGTTACCGTCCCCACGCGTATGAATTTATCTTCTTAATCTAGATAACGCGTTCTAAGGCAACCTGACCCCGCTTCAAACATCAAAGCGCTTGCCCTTGAATTATTGTAAAGTGTATTCTTGCTCATTTAGTCTTTACCATTCGAGTCGTTACTCATAGCTGGTTTTCTTGCCGCATGCTGCTTTCCGCCTCTACGGCGTTTCACTTTACGTTCTTTGTTACTATGTCACTTATATTTCCAGCCGCATACTTGCTCGTGAGTCTCCTAGATGTTTTTTTTTCAACTGTTAGTTAACACTCTTTTCATACAAATTCAGGAACACTTTCTCTTCCCATCCGCTGCACTCCTTGTTCTCTGGTCTGTCTTCGAAAGTAATTTTTTAAGCCCCTGAAGTCGCTACCGATTTTAACGTCGCCACACATCTGCATGTCACACAGTGAAGTATAGTATGTGCTTCGATAGTGTTACGCTGTGCTATTTTTAGGCGTAGGGTAAAACTTAGGGTAATAAATAAAGTTCTGTAGGATGGATAAAGTAGGGTAATTTTGACAGTGACATAGGGTATTTTCCAAAAATTGGTTCGAAACACTGCATCACATGGCAGTCCTCCATGCCCATGCAGCATTAGAAAAATGTGAGCCATGTTAACTGAATAGCGTACGCCCATAGTTGAAATGTATCTTCATGTGCAGTGCCCTATAGATGTGCTGCTTGCTGAAAGTATACCTGAATAAGCCTAGTGATGGAAATCTGTGTCACCAAGAGCACAATTCCATTAGCAATGCGTAGCGTTGTATGAATTTTTTTTGTGGGGTCCTGTCTTTATTGTGTTGCTTGTGTGCTTCTCTGTGTTTGTATTCAATTTTATGCATCCTCTTTGGCTTGTGTTACGGTGCGGACACATCTAGGTTTGCTGACTGTTTCCATTTCCTCATTTTCCGTTGCAAAGCTCTGAGAAACTCGAATAAACAGTTACTGGAGAGAAAGTCGCGGAACTCTATATTAAAAACACTTTGGTATCTCCTCCACTTACAGGCTGACCACCCAAACATTGTGAATCTGGGTCCTTAAGGAGCTTGCACGCCGCCAGGTACCAATGCTCTGCTCATTGTGGAGAAGTGTTGCGACGAGGACAGCACCTGCCTTTGTGCAATATTTCTGAATGCTTCTTCATGGTGACTAACGCGAAACTGTTGTGCAATTTAGCCTTTGTTTACTTCACTAAAATAATAAATGAACCCAAGAATTACAAGAGCAATCTTGGAAGTGTTGAGATGCCATATTACTTTGACTAAAAAATAATAAATATAGTTTAATACAGCAATTTGTTGCTTTTGTTTATTCCAAAACAAGCCAACTCCATCTCTTAAAGGAGGGTTGCAACCTAAAATCTGACTGTAATTCGACACGAAAAGGACTACAGCATAAGATTTCAGTGCTTGCAAGGAATGCTGTGATGAATCATAACTGTTTGACACGCTGTGCGCACAATTGTGTACACCACTTGTTTTTGCTATTAGTATTCACTAGTGACTAAAAACATTAAGATATTTGGAGCTTTGAATGAATTGAGCCTCCTGCGTAATAAATTTGTCTTCATTTAACTTCATTGTGCAGTGTACTGTTGCAAATGATCACTTTGCTGAAGGCACCACCATGTTCGACGAGTCGTTCGATGTACCACTTCCTGCGAGCCATGTGAACGATATAATTTTTCTTTACTTGAAATGTACATAACCAAATATGAATTTCAGCAATATTTCTAGCCTAAAATTTAATTCTACTTATGCCTAAAGAGAGCATCAATGTCTTCAGGATAAATAGATATTTAATTACAACTTAATTAGTAATAGTTACCATAACACACATAAATGAACATATTATGGCACTATTTTCGTTGCAATAGAATATTGAGTGCCTTGAAATAATGTTGTGTCAGTTTGACACATTTACATACAATTCTTTAAAGCTGATGTCTGAAAGGGTTAAGAGAACAGGTGACTTATTTTTTATCTTTATTTCAAGAAACATAGGGGGGGTTGGAAAAAAAATGCAATGCAGTAGAGACACAGCAAGTATAAAATTTACAAAAATAACAAGACTTGCTTAAGGATAATGAAAAAGGCCACACAAAAATGCAACACATTCAAAATATTGAAAAAGGTATTTAAAAACACAACATAACAATGCAACACGGTATAACATAATACAGCAAAACATAAGAATCAAATGGGTTATTGAGAACAGAGCGGAACATTGAACTTGGTTATCATTTTTGAAGTTCATTAAGTTTCGATACTTTGCTTACTACTGCAATTTTACAAGGCAGCTGGTTCTGTTCAATGATCGTTTTCAGTATGAACGAATTAGCAAAAGATGAAGTACTGCGTGTGATACGTTTGATCTTGAGAGGGGGATCACGGCATGGAAAAATGGCTAAGGGTGACTGAAAAAAACACCACATCCAAGAAGTGAATGATGTTGGAGGAGCTTTGATATATGCTTGTTCCGGGTCCCATAAAGCTGAAGTGTACTCAATGTTAGGGCGGATTAGGGTAATATATGCAAGTTTTTGCACATGAGCAGGAGCATGACGCAGATTACGTTTTAACATGCCAAGGGAGCGGTTAGCAGCTGCTAGAATGTGATCGATGTGGCAGTTCCAGCAAAGGTCAAATTGTAGGTTAAGTCCTAGATATTTGTATGACGTGGTCGACTCTACGGGTGTGTTATAGTGTATATGTGGTCGGAATACGGCTAGAATTTCGTGTGAAGGAGATGAGCTTAGTCTTGGAGTGATTTAGCTTCATTAGCCATGATCAACATCAAGAATTGATGGGACTTAAAGCTAACTTTTCAAAGCGGTGGACCTGTGCGTGGTGAACAATGAAACGATGTGGGTGCTTTAAGCGTATCCCCCTCAGAAAAAAGAAAGGCATTCCTGGCGTAAGCAGCCAGAACCACCTTGAGAGCAGCCCGACAACAGAGCAAGAGGGGCGACGAACAATAGTCCTCGCTGGGTGCATGTCGGAATATTGTGCGCGCCCCGCAAATGTTCTCTGATGTCGACAATACTCGCCTTACTCGTGGAACGTCACGTGGGGCCTCTGTCTACGTCATACCATAGATAATGTCGATTAGTGCTGATAACCCAGATGAGCACTCACCTTCACTTTAAAACCAAATTAAAATATCTTAAAGAGAACATCCGCCATTATTATTTGGTTGGAAGTACCCACTTTACAGGACAATCAAAGAACAGACATCTCATTGTTTTGATTATTGTGTCATGGGGCCCTTTAAGTAAGCCATGAGCACAGTCACATCACAGTACTGTCGGAGCTAACGCGAGAAAGATCCAGCCCTGACAGCGTTCAGTTTTCGAACTGATTTTTTATTATCGCGCTGCACCCGCCGCGCGACCGAATGCCAACTTCTTCTTCCTTGACGAGCGCCGCATTCTGAGGCGCTACAGGGCTCCCCCGTAGAACCTGAGCCATAGGAGTGGCCCAGTGAACATGTTTGGATGTGGGCATCCAGACTGAAGATGGAAGCCCCGCGGACGCGAGAGCGGCGATATATGCAGGTTTCAGTCGATCGGCAGCCACGACGTCTTCACGACCGTTGATGTCCAGCGTGAACGTCTTAGGTGTACGATGGAGTACGCGGAATGGGCCATCATAGGCCGGTGTAAGTGGTGGCCGTATTTGGTCACGACGAACGAAGACGTGACTGCAGTCATGCAGATCCTGGCTGACAAACACAGACTGGGGGTGGCGGTCGGCTGGAACTACAGGAGCAAAGTCTCGAAACGTGGTGCGCAGCTCTCTAATGTACGTTGAGGCATCATGAGTGGAGGGTGGCGATGACGGCTCGAAGAATTCTCCTGGAAGACGCAGGAAAACTCCATAGACCAGTTCGGCTGATGAGCAGCCGAGATCCGCTTTCAATGCTGATCGGATGCCCAGAAGTACGAAGGGGAGGTGGTCGAGCCAACGTTCCCTTGGCTGGTGAGCAGTGAGGGCAGCTTTCAGTTGACGATGAAGCCGTTCGACCATGCCATTGGCGGAAGGATGGTAGGCCGTCGTGTGGATGTGTCGAATGCCCAGGATATTGGCAAGTGCGGTGAAAAGGGCCGATTGAAATTGACGACCGCGATCGGTTGTGACGACAGACGGGCAACCAAAGCGCGACACCCAGCCGTTTGTGAAAGCCTTAGCAACTGTCGGTGCTGTAATGTCGGAAATGGGAAACGCTTCCGGCCATCTGGTGAAGCGATCCACACATGTCAGCAGGTAACAGGCTCCTTGCGATGGCGGAAGAGGGCCGACGATGTCGAGATGGACGTGGGAAAACCTTGCGTCTGGAGGCCGAAAGGGGGATGTTGCCGTGACAGTGTGACGGTGAACTTTGACACGCTGGCACTCAAGGCAGGTTCGTGCCCAGCGTCGGACGTCAGCATTGATGCTTGGCCAAAGGAAACGAGATGTGACTAGCTTCTGGGTCGCACGAATACCAGGATGGCTCATGTTGTGCAATTGATCAAAAATTGCACGACGAAAAGCTGAAGGCACGAAGGGCCGAGGGACACCAGTAGACGTTTCGCGCGTTATTAATGACGTAGAAAATGGAAGCAGGCACTCCGTGAAAGATAGAGACGTGGATGAAGAACGAAGACGATGCAGCTCAGGATCGTTGCTCTGGGCAGCTGCTAGCTCTTCCATGTCTAGTGGTGGTTGGGTCGACAAGGCATCGATGCGGGAGAGTGCATCAGCGGCAGAATTTTCCGGCCCATGGACGTGTCTGAGATCCACAGTGAACTCGGAAATAAAGCATAGTTGACGGATCTCCCGTGCAGTGTAATTGCTGTGATTTCGTTGGAAGGCAAACGTCAGGGGCTTGTGGTCTGTAACGACGTAAAAGTCCCGGCCCTCCAGTAAATGGCGAAAATGTTTGATGGCGAGGTACACCGCGAGGAGTTCTCGGGCAAATGTACTGTATTTTGCTTCCGGTGGCTTCAGTTTTTGCGAGAAAAAACCAAGGGGCTGCCAACCGGATACGTGCTGCTCGAGAACGGCGCCAACTGCCACGCTCGATGCATCGGTGATCAGACGAATTGGGGCATCAGGAACGGGATGTATGAGCATGGCGGCGTCCGCAGAGCCTTCTTGGCAGTGATGAAGGCAGATGCAGCGTCCTCGGTCCACTCCAGTGGCGCAGCCGCGTCTTTCTTTATAGCCAGTAGGTCGGTCAAGGGCTTAGGATTGTGGCACACTTTGGAAGAAAGCGGCGGTGGAAGTTTAGTAGGCCCAGAAATTCTCGGAGTCTTTTCAGTGAAGTCGGGCGTGGAAAGTCTTGAATAGCCTTCACTTTGCTGGCGAGTGGTTGGATACCCTGTGGAGTGACAAGGTGGCCTAGGAACTCGATTGTAGTGACGCCGAAGAGGCACTTATTGGGATTAATTACGAGGCCGTAATCATCCAGGCGGTGAAACAGGGTGCGCAGGTGGGCTTCATGCTCAGGGCCGGATGGGCTTGCGACCAGGAGGTCATCAAGGTAGGCAAATACAAAATCGAGACCTCGCGTGACCTCGTTGATAGTGCGCTGAAAAGTCTGTGCAGAGTTGCGCAATCCAAAAGGCATCCTCACGTATTCAAACAGACCGAACGGGGTGGTGATGGCCGTCTTCGGAATATCGACGGGTTCTACAGGAATCTGATGGTAAGCCTTCACTAAGTCAATTTTAGAGAAGATCGTGCACCCAGCCAAATTTGATGTGAAATCTTGTATGTGAGGAAGTGGATAGCGGTCTGGTAAGGTGTGGGCATTCAGAGCGCGGTAATCCCCACATGGTCTCCAGTCGCCGGGATCTTTCTTCGGTACCATGTGGAGTGGCGATGCCCAGTTGCTTGAGGAAGGCCGCACAATGCCAAGTTCAAGCATGTGCTCAAACTCCCGGCGGGCGATGGCGAGGCGTTCTCCAGATAGTCGACGGGGCCGTGTAAAAACGGGAGGTCCAGTGGTCACAATGTGGTGAGTGATGGAATGCTTCACCGGTGACTCTCTGGTGTGCGGCTTCGTGATGTTGGGAAAATCGGCGAGTATCTTTGCATACGGCGAAGCGGGTGTGAGAGCTCGAAGTCCCGTTGAGGAGGAAGTGCAGAGTATACTGTCACGTGGTCGTGACGTCGACGAAGGCTACAGTCGGCGTGTCAAAGAAGAAACTCTTTATTAGGCCGAACTTGTGGCCGGAAAACTGAAGGTCAGGCTACAGCACTACACACTGGCAGTGATAGCGGCGAACAAAGCGTCGGCCGTCGATCAAACTGTACATCGCTGGAACGCGCCGGCTTTTATAACGCACGCGTCGAACATTCTAGCCTTATCACTAGTCGTCGCGGAAGCTCTAGAATAATCTTGAGTGTTAGCGTCTTGCGTGCAATCTTAACAGAACGATCTACTACAAGCGAGGAGCTTCTGGAACAATAAGGCGCGGTCTGCGCCGAGTACTGCTGATAGTCTTTGTGGGCGGAAACCGAATACAGTGAAAGAAACGCGCGTGGCAATGCCCCCCTCTGAAAAAGCATCGTCCCGATGCTTAAAACAGAACACGGGGGGAAAATGCATGCAACAATAAATAAATCAAGAAAGCACAATAAACAATGAGCACAAGCAAGAAAGTCCAATGAAAAAAAGTAGAGTCCTCAGGTTCACTAACGCGCGTAAAACGGCTTGAGGCGCACAACATGGACGACTTCAGGTCGCGCACGGCGCCGTTGAGAGTTCGTAATGCCGTCGGGGACAACCTCGTAGTCGAGTGTGCCGAGACGTCTAAGTACCCTGTACGGTCCGAAGTAGCGTCGCAGAAGTTTTTCACTTAGTCCGCGTCGGCGTATCGGCGTCCACACCCAAACACGATCGCCGGGCTGGTATTCCATGAAGCGTCGTCGAAGATTGTAGCGGCGGCTATCGGTCGTCTGTTGATTCTTGATCCGCAGGCGGGCGAGCTGTCGTGCTTCTTCGGCGCGCTGTAGGTAGGCGGTCACGTCGATGTTTTCCTCGTCGGTCACGTTCGGTAACATGGCGTCGAGCGTCGTTGCCGGGCTCCTTCCGTAGACCAACTTGTATGGCGTCATCTGCGTCGTTTCTTGCAAGGCCGTGTTGTATGCGAAGGTCACGTACGGAAGGATGGCGTCCCACGTCTTGTGTTCGACGTCGACGTACATGGCCAGCATGTCGGCGATGGTCTTATTGAGACGCTCGGTCAGGCCATTGGTCTGTGGGTGGTACGCCGTAGTCCGGCGGTGGCTTGTGTGGCTGTACCTCAGGATTGCCTGAGTTAGGTCCGCCGTAAAGGCCGTACCTCTGTCGGTAATGAGGACCTCTGGGGCGCCATGACGCAGTACGATGTTCTCGACGAAGAACTTTGCTACCTCGGTGGCACTGCCCTTGGGCAGGGCCCTTGTCTCGGCGTAGCGGGTGAGGTAGTCCGTTGCCACGACGATCCATTTGTTTCCGGAATTCGACGTCGGGAACGGCCCCAGTAAGTCCATGCCGATTTGCTGGAACGGTCGGCGAGGTGGCTCGATGGGTTGCAGAAGTCCGGCTGGCCTAGTGGGTGGTGTCTTCCGTCGCTGACAATCTCGGCAAGTCTTCACGTAGTGGGTGACGTCGGCAGTGAGGCGAGGCCAGTAGTACTTTTCTTGTATCCTCGCCAGCGTGCGGGAAAATCCAAGGTGTCCAGCCGTCGGGTCGTCATGCAGAGCATCCAGAACTTCTGGACGTAACGCTGAAGGTACAACGAGGAGGCAGTCGGCCCGAAGTGGCGAGAAGTTTTTCTTTAGGAGAATGCCGTTCCGCAAGAAAAACGATTCCAGTCCTCGTCTGAATACCTTTGGAGCCATGGTGTTCTTGCTTTCGAGGTATTCTATAAGGCCCTTGAGTTTCGGATCGGCTCGCTGTCGTTCGGCGAAGTCATCGGCGCTTATGGTTCCCAAGAAGCAGTCATCATTAAGGTCGTCCTGGGGCGGCGGGTCGACGGGGGGCGCGAGACAAGCAGTCGGCGTCAGAATGCTTTCGTCCGGACTTGTAAACGACGGTAACGTCGAATTCTTGAAGTCTGAGACTCCATCTTGCGAGACGACCTGAAGGGTCTTTCAAGTTAGCTTGCCAACACAAGGCGTGGTGGTCGCTCACAACTTTGAAGGGCCTGCCGTAAAGGTAGGGGCGAAACTTGGATGTAGCCCAGATGATGGCAAGGTACTCCTTTTCTGTTGTGGAGTAGTTGGCCTCTGCGTTTGATAGCGACCGGCTAGCATAACTAATGACCCGTTCCAGTCCGTCAGTCCTCTGCACAAGAACGGCGCCGACTCCTACACTGCTTGCGTCGGTGTGTACTTCTGTTTCGGCGTGTTCGTCGAAATGCGCAAGTATCGGATGCGTCTGCAGGCGTCGTTTCAGTTCCTGAAATGCTTGAACTTGCGCCGTTTCCCACCGGAACTCGACGTCAGTCTTCGTGAGCTGCGTTAGTGGCTCGGCGATCCTTGAAAAGTCCTTGACGGAGCGTCTGTAATAGGCGCACAGGCCGAGAAATCGGCGAACCGCCTTCTTGTCGGTGGGTGGCGGGAAGGCGGTGATGGCAGCTGTTTTCTGCGGGTCTGGGCGCACTCCAGTCTTGCTGATCACGTGACCCAAAAAATAGGAGCTCCTCGTACGCGAAGCGGCACTTTTCCGGCTTCAGGGTTAGTCCGGAGCTCTTGATTGCTTCAAGTACTGATTCAAGACGCTCGAGGTGTTCGTCGAAGTTCGAGGAAAACACAACGACGTCGTCCAAGTAAACGAGGCATGTCTGCCACTTCAAGCCAGCCAGCACTGTATCCATAACCCGTTGGAAAGTCGCAGGCGCCGAGCAAAGGCCGAAGGGCATGACCTTGAACTCGAACAAACCGTCCGGTGTAATGAAGGCAGTTTTTTCTCGGTCTCTCTCGTCGACTTCGATTTGCCAGTAGCCCGTCTTGAGGTCCATCGAGGAAAAGTACTTGGCGTTGTGGAGTCGATCTAGGGCGTCGTCTATTCGTGGGAGAGGATACACGTCTTTCTTTGTGATTTTGTTCAGGCGACGATAATCGACGCAGAAACGTAGGGTCCCATCTTTCTTCTTCACTAACACCACAGGCGACGCCCACGGACTCTTTGAAGGCCGGATGATGTCGTCGCGAAGCATTTCGTCGACTTGTTTCTTTATGGCCTCGCGTTCTCGCGCCGAAACTCTGTACGGGCTCTGACGAAGTGGCCTGGCACTTTCTTCGGTTATGATGCGATGTTTTGCGACTGGGGTCTGTCGAACTCTTGACGACGATGAAAAGCAGTCCTTGTATTGCAGGAGCAGGGTTTTGAGCTTTTCCTGCTTATGCGTCGGAAGGCGCGCGTTAACGTCGAAGGCTAGTTGATGATCTTCGTTCGTCGTAGTAGCTTCGATAGACTCGGCGAGGGTGAAAGCGTTGCTGGCTTCCACAATTTCTTCGATATAGGCAACTGTCGTGCCTTTGCTCACGTGCTTGTATTCGTTGCTGAAGTTCGTGAGCATCACTGATGTTTTCCCTCCTCGCAGCTCGGCTATTCCTCTGGCGACGCAAATCTCGCGGTTGATTAACAGGTGCTGGTCGCCTTCAACGACGCCTTGAAGGTCTATTGATTTTCGAGTGCCGACGGAAATGCTGACGCTGGAGCAGGGGGGAATGGTGACTTGGTCTTCGAGCACATTCAAGGCGTGCTTCCCTGACGGCGTGTGCGGCGGTAGTGCTTTTTCGGTGGATAGCGTTATCGACTTGGATCTCAGATCGATGACTGCTCCGTGAAGGCCTAGGAAGTCCATACCAAGGATGACATCTCTCGAGCAGCGCTGTAGGACGACGAAGCTAGCGGGATAAATCCGGTTGTTAATGGTGACTCTCGCTGTACAGATTCCTGCCGGCGTTACTAGGTGGCCTCCGGCTGTCCGGATTTCAGGGCCTTCCCAAGCAGTCCTCACTTTCTTCAACTTCGCGGCGAACGTCCCACTAATGACGGAATAGTCGGCTCCGGTGTCGACGAGAGCTGTGACATTGTGGCCGTCGATGAGAACGTCGAGGTCGCTAGTCCGTCGCCTTGCGTTGCGGTTAGGTCGCGGCGTCGGATCACGGCTATGTCGAATTGTTGCGCTGCTTCCATGCTGCGTCGTCAGGTTTTCCTCAGTCCGCAAGCTTCCGTCGGCAGCGCTCTGTCTGCTTCGCGTCGTGTTCAGCGGGTTTCGTCGCGTCGTCGTCGTCGGTGGAGGGTCTTCGTTAGTTCGTCGTACAGCAACCGCACCTCCAACGGTTGCTGCCCCTAGTTTTTCGGGTACGGGCTAGGCGACCGGCCCCGGTTTGGGCCAGTGTACTGCCGGCGGTGCGGCGACATGTAGCGGCCGGGCGATGGTGAACGCGATGACCGTCGAGGTGCCTGTTCAGTGCTGGTCAAGTAGTCGGCGATGTCGCGTGGTCGCTCGCCGTGCTGTGGGGGGCGCTGCGTTGACGGCGAAGCCGCGTAGGCCCATTTGGCGGTACTGGCAGCGGCGGTATGTGTGGCCGGCTTCTCCACAGTGGTAGCATAGCGGGCGGTTGTCAGGGGCCCGCCAAACGTCGGTCTTCCTCGGAGCGTAGCGCTGGCTGGTTGGCGGGCGGTATGGCGTCGATGGTGATGGCGGCGGAGTCTGGCGGCGGAACTGTTGTGGTGCAGCTTCATGATGCGGCCTTGGGGGAGCGTTGCGGCGGACTGCAGCGGCGTAGCTCATAGCCTCCGGCTGAGGGCTGCGGTGCTTCGGGTATTCCGAGCGACTGTCGAACTTCCTCGCGGACAATGTCTGCGATCGAATCCACTTGAGGTTGTGGCGAAGGCATCAGCCTGCGCAGTTCCTCCCGCACGATCGCTCGTATAGTCTCGCGCAAGTCGTGCGATTGAAATGACTGAACCTCGTCGTAGTTCGTCGTCGGAATGCGGCGGTTGTACTGCCTCGTACGCATTTCGAGGGCCTTTTTCAATCGTCGTGGCCTCTGAGACGAATTCCATGACCGTCGTGGGTGGGTTGCGTACAAGGCCGGCGAACAGTTCCTGCTTAACTCCCCGCATCAGGAAGCAAAGCTTCTTCTCCTCGGACATAGCGGGGTCAGCATGACGAAACAGGAGCGTCATTTCTTCTGTGTACATCCCGACGTTCTCATTTGGGAGTTGTACACGGCTCTCCAGCAAGGTTTCGGCTCTTTCCTTCCGGACGACGCTTGTGAAGGTCTCCAGAAATGCGGCACGAAAAAGGTCCCAGGTCCGGAGCGTGGCTTCTCGGTTCTCGAACCATGTCCGAGCGGAATCTTGCAGGGCAAAATAAACGTGCCGCAACTTGTCATCGTTGGTCCAGTTGTTGAAGATGGCGACGCGGTCGAACCGTTCAAGCCAGCTCTCCGGGTCTTCGAGTGGTGAACCGCGGAAAGTTGGCGGCTCCTTGGGTTGCCGGAGCAGGATCGGTGCAGGCGGCACAGGGGTGGTCATCGTCTCTGCAGTAGTGGTAGTAGCCTTGGTCTTCCGAGTCTGGTCAGGTAGAAGCCCGTACTCTGGAGGTAGCCCTCGTTGCCTGCGGCTAGCTCGCTGGTCGAAGCTGGCGTCGATGTCTTCTTCACGACGTGGGCTTGGCTCACGGCTGGAGGGGGGGCGTTCGGTGCATGGACCAGGAAGCACCTCCACCAGATGTCACGTGGTCGTCACGTCGACGAAGGCTACAGTCGGCGTGTCAAAGAAGAAACTCTTTATTAGGCCGAACTTGTGGCCGGAAAACTGAAGGTCAGGCTACAGCACTACACACTGGCAGTGATAGCGGCGAACAAAGCGTCGGCCGTCGATCAAACTGTACATCGCTGGAACGCGCCGGCTTTTATAACGCACGCGTCGAACATTCTAGCCTTATCACTAGTCGTCGCGGAAGCTCTAGAATAATCTTGAGTGTTAGCGTCTTGCGTGCAATCTTAACAGAACGATCTACTACAAGCGAGGAGCTTCTGGAACAATAAGGCGCGGTCTGCGCCGAGTACTGCTGATAGTCTTTGTGGGCGGAAACCGAATACAGTGAAAGAAACGCGCGTGGCAATACCACTGATAGAGAGGCGCGTGTTCAGATCGATGAGGCGATGAGCATGCATGTCCACAGCAAGGTTGAAAGAACTGAGGAAGTCAGCCCCAAGAACAGCTTGCGAGACGTCAGCGAGGATGAAAATCCAGCGGAACGCACGGCGTAGTCCAAGGTCAAGTGTAAGAGAGCGTTGGCCGTATGTGTGAATGGCGGAATTGTTGATCGCTTGGAGTGGGCAGGTCTGTTCGTTGCGACGGCGATCTGCACACGAGGCCGGTATGACGCTAACCTGGGCTCCTGTGTCGACTAGAAAGCAAGCGCCAGTGATCTTATCCGAAACATAGAAAAGGCGGCATGATTTTTGACCAGTACCACTTGCCGCCGTCAGTGGCCCGTCGTCACATTTCCCGACCAGGAGCATGGGCGAGTGCACTTGAGCGCAGAGGCACCGAATCGGCGGTGGTACCAGCACACGGTCGATGGTGAGTCGTCCCGCGGCGCGTGGGTTGGCCGAAGTCCCGGAGAGCGTGGGGGCGTCGAGGAGCGACTGTGTATCTGGAACCTGGATGACGTTCGGCGATGCGCAGGTACAAAGTCATCAAGGCGCCTGACAAGGGCGTCCAAACGGTTCTCGATGCTCGCGAGCGCCGGGTCTGCAGCGGTGGCCGGTGGCGGTGTGGTAACGGCGTTGAGGCTATGTGCCCGCGAGTAGTCCGCCACTCGGTCAGCCATTTCAGCGAGTGTGTCTACAGGGACATCTCCTGCAGCCACGAGGACCGGGACCATGCTCTGCGGTAAGCGCTGGAGGAACAACTGACGCAACAGCTTCTCCTCTTGGGGGGCGGAGGGGCCGCCAAGGAGCTGGCGCATGCGTCGCAGGAGCTGTGATGGGCGACGGTCACCGAGCTCTGTAGCCGTGATGAGCTGTTGGAGTCTGCTGTGTTCGGACTCAGACTTGCGGGAAATGATAGCTGCCTTCAACGTGTCGTAGGGATGGCTCGGGTGCGGCGACGCTAAAATATCAGCTAAGTCGTCGGCTACGTCCGGAGGTAAGCAGGACACCAGATGCCAGTACCTGGTCTGTTGGCTGGTGATTTGCCGTAGACGGAAGTGCGCCTCGACCTGCAGAAACCATGTGCTGGGGCTGTTGGGCCAAAATGGTGGCAGGTTGACATGTTGGATTGCAGCAACCGCAGCACCGCTAGGTCTGGCGTCTTCTTGGGCGTCAGGACCGGTAGGATTGGTGGCAGAGCCGGCGGGATCCATGCGGGATGATCGGGGCCGCGTGTTCTTTATCGGGTCACCATTAACTGTCGGAGCTAACGCGAGAAAGATCCAGCCCTGACAGCGTTCAGTTTTCGAACTGATTTTTTATTATCGCGCTGCACCCGCCGCGCGACCGAATGCCAACTTCTTCTTCCTTGACGAGCGCCGCATTCTGAGGCGCTACAGTACTGTCTGTCATCATAGATGAACACATTTGGACACGTTAACCCTTTGAGTGCCAAGTGTACTTTGCGCGAAGTGCAAAACGTTCAGTTTTTAAAAGCGAAGCATTTCTTTGCGTACTGTAAGCACTTTTGCGTTTCTATCTATCTATCTATCTATCTATCTATCTAGCTGCCTACATTTGGGTGCTCTCGTGATGGGGTAGACCAAAATTTGTATGGGAGGGTAAGAGGTATTGATGAATATGTCTGGCTGTTCGTTATATGAATAACGTGAAAATCCCGTAGCGTACGTCGTCAAACTAATTTTCTCCAGACACCTGTGGCTCATACCCGTATACAATGGGCCGCAGTATGCGGGTATGAGCCACAGGTGTTTGACAATTTATGTCTACCCAGGAACAATGTGGACAGACATTAGTAATTTAAATGCGAGAGTGTTAAGAAAAAAGTCACAGTTTCACCGCAAGGGTGAAGCAATGAATGCGATAGCAAAAAATTGTAATGTTATACGAAGTGAGGCTGGCAGCTAACTCTTTTTGGATCCGATCTCACGCAACTCTAGAAAACGCTTGTTTAAGAGAATTCTCTTCGCGTTGAGAGCGCAGCACGTAGAAGGGTACACCGGCCCCCGCTTCCGGCCGCCGAGAAGGGGAGATAACGCGCGCGCCCGCGCCCGCGCTCGTAAAATCGAACGTCGCCCCCCCCCCCCCCCGCCCGCTGTCGGCCGCCGAGAAGGGGGAGATAACGCGCGCGCCCCCACTCGTAAAATCGAAGGTCGCTCAGGGACCCCCCCCCCCCCCCGCGTCTTTTCACGCTCACGAACCACGGGCGGAGCCGATTATATATATACATATACATATACTGCAATGACGCCGACGCCGACGGCGAAAACCAGCCGCGAGTGTCCATATAATTGCTATCGCAATAAAATTGACATCTGCAGCG
>JALIZH010016083.1:0-47500 GCA_030522465.1 Rhipicephalus appendiculatus
GTTGCTGCAAACAAGCATGGCTTTAATTGTCACTGCGGAGCAGAAAAAATTGGGAGACCCTTAAGCTTCACCTTTAAGAGTTGAACGCGATAGTGATATCCCGTCCCTAGTGCCTACTTCAATCACTTAGTGCATACTATGTAATGGGTAGTATGCTTTAAACCAGGAGCAATTATGCGCGGCAAATGTGGGAAATGTTTTCGAACTTGCAATGCACCCACTACGTGGTGTTAAGGGAATACGCGCAGTAAGGTGTGTGCCGTTTGTAATGGGTGGCTGGCTTTAAACTATGAAATCGTTATGATAGTCACATATTCTGACGCCCGATGGCAATGTACGCTTGTACCACGCAATATTCCTGGGATATTTCATGTTTTATTGCGACGCCTATATAAAGGACGCTTGCGTTTGCGAAGCATGGAAGTTATTTTCACTGCATTTCCAAGCAGAGGAAGTTATTTTCACAGTATTTCCAAGCAGAGGCATGGCTGTGTGGTAGAACACCTGCTTGCCACGCAGACGACCCGGGTTCGATCCTCACTCGGACCCGAACATTTTTATTATTTATTTTATTTGCATCTTTCTCGATTTTTCGGTCACGGACAAGATGATGATTTTTCGCTCACAACCAACGACGCCGACGCCGGAATTTCTGCGAAACGAGCTCTTTAACGCTATCGCGTTAATATTTTGCCATTCTCAAAAGTTCCACATTCGGATTCCTCAGAACAGCGTCAGTCATATTGACGTGGCTTGGGGCTTCCGTCATGTCTCTCAACACGTTAAACTTCAATACCCAAGTGGGACGCCAATAATGAACCTACAGCAGCCGATGTGACGGACGTAAACAATAGCGTAAAAAAAAAGCTTTCAGCATAATTTTTTTTCAGCGAAAAGAAAAAAAAATCGAAAAAAGCATGTTTTGACTACAAAAGCTGAAAATGAGACCTCTTCTTGGGAAATATAATTTATTTTTAGACGTGGCCTACAGCATCTTTTTTATATATATAATTATTTCAGGTCATTGCACATTAGATGGAAGAACCATTCGAGTGAACCAGTCTGTGAGCCTTCAAGATCCGTGTGAAGAATGGACATGTGATTATGTATCTAAATCTGTGGTTATCGCAGGGTGAGTAACAAAAGAATAGCATCATCATTACTTTAATCATCATCACTAGCAGCAGCTGCCGCCTTTCTCATGAGCCCTGGTGTGCCGAGGCATATTTAAAAAAAAAAGATATTCTAAATTACTTTCCATCAGCTCGGTGGCTACTATGCTCGTAAAAGCCTAGCTCTCATTCGTTATGTTTCATGTTCAGCACCAATCTACCTCCTACAGCAAAACTTCAGTTACTATATTATTATTTCTCTAATAAATTTGACAAATGTTTTTATCAAAATCTTCATTATTAATTCCAAATATATTGCAGAATTTTGCGAATGACATTTGTTCCAGTCAACGTAAATAAAAGAGCGGAGACTCGACGATCTTTTGTCAGCGTTCTGAATTAAGGCACGCTAAGCGTCTCTGCGCCCACACTTACTCGAAACAAGTGTTTGAGGAAGCTGTCAGTGCTAAGGTAAATGCGAGAAGCAGCTGAAAACATACGCTTGCACGAGTTAAGTTCTTAAAGGTGTTCTATTGTGCCTTTGGAACATCAGGTTTTGATGTACTAGATGTTCAGAACGAAAATTGCGCGGATGGAACATTTTCAGTATTTTCCAGTGTGCATATAAGGCACGCTGCTGCCACTCGCATATGTTCGTCGGTGGGTGCGGCGTTGCTTACGTGCCCGTGTGTATGTCACTTCAATTTATTGTTTTTCACACATTACATCTGAAGCTAAGATACGGTTAAAGGTAAACTAGACTACCACAGGAATGGCCCGACCACCCCCGCATGGTTCAGCCGTCGCGTGAACATTGCATAACAAATTATACATAAGAGTGTAGATGTATTGTACGGTGAGAACATATGGTATAGCGCAATCACCAGTTTATGACACACACAAAAACAAATTGAATGAAACAACTTTTTTCAAGCATCGTAAACCACTAATTGTTTGAATTGCTGCTCACGGTGTGCAGGTATACATATCAAACAATGTAATTTAACAACATATTTTAAAAGAGACATTGACGCAGGTCATAGGCATTTAAGTCGTTTAGTCCTTAGTTAGTGCAGTGTGCAGTTCCACACACTGCACTGAATTTCACTGCCTCTCTCTCTTTTCCTTCTCTTCCCTCCTCTCTCTCATCTTTCTATTCCCCTTCCCTAATCCCCCCAGTGTAGGGTAGCCAACCGGAAGTCTTTCTGGTTAACCTCCCTGCCTTCTCCCTTTCTGTTTGCTTCCTTCCTTCCTAGTCCTTAGTTCGGTATAAGCTTCTATCAAGTGACGAAAATTACTATGTAAGAGATGAGTAGTAGTTGGAGCCATGTCTAAGCACCAACCTCTCTTTAAACACACTTAATAACAAAAGAGTCAATTTCAAAATAGCTACATTTTAGAATATATTCTTCGAGGTCTGTGCGAAAGTGCAGATTGATTTTTCTGCATTTCGCCGGCTATGTACTATCCGCGTCACATGAAACCCGAACAGTGGCAAGCATTCGCAGTGACATAGTGCGCGCCGTCCAGTTGGACAGGCGCGCTGCCGAACCGGATGCGCGCGTCTGTCAGTGGTGATAACTGGACGGCGCGCACTATACCACTGCGAATGCTTGCCACTGTTCGGGTTTCATTGGACGCGGATAGTACGTAGCTAGAATGAGGTTATATAGCTCATCAACTTTTAGTTGGGTTAGATGATGAGTATGTGAGATCTCACCGGTCAGAAACATCGCCCATCGGAAATCCGTCCTGCTAGATATGAAAATGCTATCTACGTTCCCACAAATTAAAAATAGGTGGTCACCGTAGATTGCTGGGAGTGCTCCTCGCAATATTGCAGGAGCTGAGCGCCAGAGCAGCCTCACGAGAAACAAAGGGAAGTAGTCTACTTGCTGTTATGAACTTACGTGTTTGAGCATCGAGATATAAACACAAAGTAGGATTGACACTCGGAAATCCTTACAATGACAAAACCTAAAGTACAGGGGATATTGCGAGAATCATGACGGAATAATTTGCACCACTCCGACCTGTTCGAGCGTGCGATCATTAACCGCTCGAACAGGTTAAACAATACCTCTGCACAACAAGCTGGGAGCAGCCACTTATTTTTCCTTTTAACCCTTTGTGAGGCTCTACCTTCAAAACAAATATTCCTTAAAATCTAGAGATCAACATTTAGAATGAGCTAGAAAAATGTTTGACACAATTTCCAATCAACTCGGCAGAATAGATTCTGAGAAAAAGTGGTAGTACATATATGTACCACTGTCTTCATAGCCGGACATGAAAAGTGGTACATATGTGTACCACTGTCCTGAGGCGGTATAAAATAAAAAAAAATTGTCCACGAATAATATTGTACAAATTTAAGAACGCTGTTTACTTTTAAAATTGTTTCAAGCATTCAATGCACAGTGGAGCTTGCTCTTTGCTGTACAGCTAGCTGCTGTGCAATTATGCCTAGCGCACGTGAAGGCGACCTGCAACACGTATACATCAGCTAACGCAAGCTCGCGGCGGCAGTAATTAGCTACACCTAAAGTGGAGAGCGATTGACGCCGCTTTTGAAAATAGAAGCTGCGCTACAATAAAAATGAAAATACTGTGTATGGACAACTGTATCGGTGCGATAGCCGTCCTATTAAGGCTAACAGCACCAGCCAAAATCATGCCTGAGAATGGTTCGTTGAAGAAAACTCAATAATAAGCGCAGCAAAAATATGTTTCTGTGTTGCAAGTTAGCAACTAGGCTCTCTGCAGTAAACGGGTAAAATGGGATGCTTCCCAGGTATGTTGATGCAATGTTTTCAGGGCGCTCATTTAGGCCAAATCAGCAGATATCGAGCAGTAATCATGGCACGCCCTAAATCCAATTTCTTGTCCGCGCCACATGTAGCAAAGCAAAATCTCATAAAAGCCTTCTTCAATACCTCGTTAGATGTTACCAACGGTAACAGCGGCGCAATTTGGACGGCTTTTTATGGTGAGTGTTTGAAACGCAGTGAGAAAGTGGTACACATTTGTACCACTGTCCTACAAAGGGTTAAATATTAAGGGACGGCTTGCGGCTCTCTCAGAGAAGATGGAGTACATAGTAAACTAAAAAAAAAAAAACAATTATTAGTTACTCTTTCGGGTGTGCCATGATTGCCATATAATAAATGGTGTCCCGACTATCCCGATGCAAGACTTAAAAAAAAAAGAGAAACAGGCTTATACGAAGCAGACCCAGCAAACATTGTTCCGAGTACACTGGAATGGCCACCACTAATTTCTCGCTAATAAAGTTTAATTACTTACTCATAAAGATGTTTGTAATGCAACAAGTACTCATCTAATTATAAAAAAATTGGGGGGACCCTTAAGCTTCGCCTTTAAGAGTTGAACGCGATAGCGATATCCCGTCCCTACTGCGTACTTCAATCACTTAGTGCATACTATGTAATGGGTAGGATGGTTTAAACCAGGAGAAATTATGCGCGGCAAATGTGGGAAATGTGTTCGAACTTGCTATGCACCCACTACGTGGTGTTAAGGGAATACGCGCAGTAAGGTGTGTGCCGTTTGTAATGGGTGGCTGGCTTTAAACTATGGAATCGTTATGATAGTCACATATTCTGACGCCCGATGGCAATTTACGCTTGTACCACGCAATATTCCTGGGATATTACATGTTATATTGCGACGCCTATATAAAGGACGCTTGCGCTTGCGAAGCATGGAAGTTATTTTCACTGCATTTCCAAGCAGAGGAAGTTATTTTCACAGTATATCCAAGCAGAGGCATGGCTGTGTGGTAGAACACCTGCTTGCCACGCAGACGACCCGGGTTCTATCCTCACTCGTACCCGAAAATTTTTATTATTTATTTTATTTGCATCTTCCTCGATTTTTCGGTCACGGACAAAACCAACGACGCCGACGCCGAAGCCGACGCCAGAATTTCTGCGAAACGAGCTCTTTAACGCTATCGCGTTAAAATATTATTGAGGCATATATAGGCATGTTCAAGGGACATCTAAATGCTGTATATTCAACAACGTACAAATTGCATGCTCATTTTTACCGGTTGATAGAGAGAGCCCTCGAAATGGGAAGGATGAGAAGGAACTAAACTGCAGCGCGCATCAGAAATTATCGCCCTCAAACAGGATCACTATGACGTAACCCGTGTCAAGGAAAAAAAAATACAGAAAGAAAAGAAAAATATGGATCACCCTATCTGCCACTCCCCGTTCCAAGAAACGCGTCGCTGTGATCTTGCAGAGTCGGCCGTAATCAGAACAGTGCTCTGGTCGCGTTATCAATGAGTGCAGTCGGCCGTGAGATGTGGAGAGTGATAGTGGCGCAGAATCGAGCGGTAGGAATGACTGCAACGCTGCGACGCATGCTGCTGACACTCGTCCTGTGCCCTTGCCAATGTGAGGAACACTGGCTCTGGCAGCGGACAACCGGCAGAGCGGTTGCTTGAGGAAGGCTTACTTGAGGGCGCTGCTTTCCTGTGAGGTGGGTCCGTAGTCGCGTGTTATTTTTCCCATTTCACGGGTTCTTTTTCAGCCAGAAAAAAAAATCAGAACGCAATTTTTACGCCATTGAAAATAGCGCTATTACATATCATTTGACCACGCATACACATGCCTCACTGATATTTTGATAATTACATGAGTGCTTGTCGAAGTGTAAATGTAATTATGACTAATAAATAAAACCTCATTCACGGAAAAAAAATAATAAGGCAGCTTCGCACTACTGGTGCCTAACCTGATGGAAGGGTGGAGATGGGTGGCGTTCCTTGTTTCTCTTTTTCTCCTTCTTTCTTCCTCTCTTTCTTTTTCTACCATCTCCCTTTCTCTATGTCTTTCTTCTCTAGGTTTATTCCTGTTTCTTCCTATTAGTCCTTGTGTATTACTTTCTCTTTCTTGCTCTATCTTCCTTTCATTTTCTGTCCTTTATATCTGTCCCTCTCTATTTCTTTCTATTTCCTTGATTCTCTCTCTTTCATTCTCTCCGTCCTTCTTCCCTTTCCTTCTCTCTATATCGCTCTTCCTCGTTTTTCTATTCCATGCTTTACTCTCTCCCCTCCTCCTCCTCTCACATATGTCCTGCTCAGCCACACTTCCATTTCCCACCCTGTTGTTATACTATACTATACTATGCTATGCTATGCTCTGCTACCGTGCCTGGATAGCCAAGTGGTTAAGACGCTCGACTTCGGGTCGCGGGTGCGACTTTTCGACTCCCGCCAAAAATATGTCTTTCTCTTTGTCTCTTTCTTGCTCTCTATATATTTCTCTCTTTACTCGTTATCTCTCTCATCCGCGTTATTGAGTCCCACGCTGCCGAAAATGGCGCACGTGTTCGAATAACGAAGCACATGATGAATAAGACGAAGGAAAAGAAGAGGAGGACAAAGAAAGCGCGTCCCGCTTCGTGATGATGATGGTTTTCTGCCGCGAACTAACGGCAAATGAAAGCGTAACAGCCCCACTGTAAACTTAGCGGTTGCACTTCGTTTATTTAGTCAAACTAAATAAACGAAGTCTCCTTGAAGTGCCACCTCTCACACTTATACGGCAACCAAAGGCAGACAAAGGCAACCAAGGTATGTGTCAGCGCTGGTCGTGTCGTTAGTTCGTTCGTTAGGTCCATATTTACATTGTTAGCACCTAAATACTTCTGTTAGAACAACCGATATTCATGTGACATAACTAATTTTAAAAACATGTTTAGCACTAAACTCTGCGGAATGCACAATATACTACTATGAGCAAATGATTCATTCTACGTTGCTTCGTAACATCGAGTGCGCTTTGTTTCTTTATAGATGTTCTCCAACGGAAGCAGGACCAGACTGCAAGATGGTGGACGGAAAAGGAGACTATCCGGACTGTTGCCCTCAGATGCTGTGCTACTGAAGATAGAAGTACGGCGTCTCTGAAAACGGTTTACGGCTCCATGATTCTACTCAAATGTGTACCTCAACAACGCAGGCTGAGAGAACATGAAGATCGGAAGG
Source organism: Rhipicephalus appendiculatus (assembly GCA_030522465.1). Lineage (NCBI taxonomy): Eukaryota > Metazoa > Arthropoda > Arachnida > Ixodida > Ixodidae > Rhipicephalus > Rhipicephalus appendiculatus. The sequence continues at coordinate 7,135 of JALIZH010016083.1, forward strand.
CTTAATAAATTGACAAAAAATCAAAATGCAAAAAATCGTTCCAGTTATTATTTAACGAAACATTTAAAAAAATTGAAGGACACTTTGTACATTCTAAAGTGTGTTCGGCGAAAGCTTGTGACCATTCGACCGACTATGCCATGTTTTCTTTCTGGGACGGAGGGACGGACGGACGGACATGGACGGACGGACATGGATGGACGGACACGGATGGACGGACATGGATGGACGGATGGAGACGGACGGACACGGAAGGACGGACGGACGGGTGGACGGACGGACACATACGGACGGATGGACATGGACGGACGGACGACACGGACGGGCGGATGGTCGGATGGACGGACGGACGGACGCGGACGGACGGACGGGCGGAAGGACGGACAAGGATGGACGGACGGACACGGACGGATGGACACGGACGGATGGATGGGCGGACGGACATGGACAAACGGACACGGCGGACGGACGGACGGACGGACGTGAGTATGAGACATTAAATGCTTTTGCCTAAAAACGCATAATCGAAATCTGAGATTAATGAAAATTACAAATGTATGGGAAACGGCCCACCGTAGCACGCGTATGAAAGGAAACAATTGCTCCAGAAACAGGTATGAACCTGGCGACGATGTTTCTTGTAGCACTGAAATTCGAACTTCTGGACAAATCTGGAAAGAAAAAGAAGACAAAAAACTAAGACTGAACAGTACATGCGTGAAAGTACGATAACATGTGATTGCTGGAGTTTAACGTATCCAGACCACCATATGATTACGAGGCACGCCGTAGTGTGAGACTACAGATTAATTTAGACGAACTGGGGCTCTTGAACGTGCACCCCTACATAAGCACACGAGTGTTCTTTGCATTTCGCCCACATCGAACTACGGCCGCCGTGACCGGAAGTCGAACCCGCGTCCTCGAGCTTAGTGACGCGACACCCAACGGCAAAGCTACAACGGCGGGTCAGAACAAAAAGGGAAATGGGCAGCACAGTTTTACCAAGCGTTTATTTCCCAGACTGAATTACAATAATCAGAAACGTTAAACTGCATCGTAATTCCACATTTCTGAAAAATAAGCCAATGACTTCTGTCAATTAAAGCAAAGTTATCAATCCCACACGTTTTGAATTACCTATGCCATTAATGAGAATCAGAACGGAATTATGCACGCGTGCAATATGTACGTATCTCTCGTCCCCAGGATTCTGCTTTGGCGCGCGAAACTCCACGCAAAATGCAATTGTAATGACAGCTGTCCACAGTATGTAGCTAATGACTAACACTCTAACTCACCTTTGTGAAAGGAGTATTCGAAATCCAAAGCAATGGTAAGCATTGTAAAATGTACGTACACCGTGCTAAATTATTGTAGTACACATAATGAGGCGATACCCCTCATTACTGGGCAGCGATCAAGCCAACCCGTCCAAGTGGTGTTCCGCCATCAGAAGCAACAACAAAGAAGATCAGCTTTGGGCCGTCCAGAGAGCCCACGATGCGGCGGTCAGGCTTAGCCTGCCCGTCCCAACGTGGGAGAAGCCCACTGCGGGCTAGTCGCGTCTCTCAGGACACTAAATAAAGTTTCACCATGCATCTATCCATGTAATGTGGGTAGCGTTCACTTAAACGGATACTGAACAAAAATTTGAAAAACTGACGAAAACATCGAAATTCTACTCGGAAGACGCCACTGTTCCGATAAACAGTTTGTTTCACGTATTTTTGAACAGTTGGCTGTATTTTTGGTGGATTGTCAGCGCGCGGCGGCTGCACGCGAGCGCGAGCCGTGACGTCAGACTCTCCCTGGCGCATGCAGGGAGAGTCTGACGTCACGGCTCCTGTCCTTCTCTTCCTTTTCTCCGCCTCTCCTTTCTTTTCCACTCTCTCCCTTCCACAAAAGCACTGATGCCTTACCCCAGCCGGGAGCATTGTTCGCTCCCGTACTGGTTCTGGGAAACGTAGTGCGAGCTGAGCGGGTTGTGAAACGCGGGTGACGGCTGGCATTGTTGGGATGCCTGTTTCCGGCGAGTTTCACGTCACATCCTTTAGTTCACGGCGCGGCCGCTAGACGCGGTGGTTTCTGAAAAACTCATTAAATTCATTATTTTCCTCTAGTTTGTGCCTGAAATGAAGGTTGTTTCCATCGATTTCAACCCCCCAATCTTTCAATTTGGCTGGAAATCTTGGCAACAAAAATTTTGTTCAGTATCCCTTTAAGTGCGGGGCACTTTAGGGGGCCGGGCTGTCGTATACTGTCCTACGCTGTAGTATTCTGTCGTCGTCGCTTGCGTAACGCTCCATGTGTAGTATACTGAGCACTCGCTCGCGCCAAGGAGAAGTCTTTTTCCTCTTGTTGTTCGAGCGCCTTGATGATGATCACTTAACATCAGCAGCAAAAAAAAAAAAACAACTAGTGCGCTTGATGTAACGCAGGCAAAACCACGTATAAATACAGAAAAAATGTGAAGGAAGCGCGAAAGAGAAAGAAATGAAAAAAAAAAGGAAGAAAGATACAAAGAAGCAACAAAGAGAAATAAATAGACAGAAAGAAATATAGAAAAAAAAGACAGAAAAGCGGAAAAGAAAAAAAATAAAGGAGGAAAGGAAAAGAAAACCGATGAGAAATAAATAATAATAATAATAATAATAATAATAATAATAATATTCAGAGCTTTTCGTCCCAAAACAACGATATTATTATCAGAGACGCTGTAGTGGAGGGCTCCGGAAATTTTGACTATCTGACATCGCATAGTACACGGGCCTCTACCATTTCGCCTCCACTGAAATGCGACCGCCGTGGTCGGGATCGAACCCGCTGCCTTTGGAGCGGCAGCCGAGCACCTTAGCCACTGTTACACCGTGGCGGACAAGAGAAATAAGGAAGGCTGTCCAGCTCCGCACTTCCCTCAGGCTTGGCGCCGTAGTGTGAAGTTGCCTTAATTTTATAACACGAAAGTGTTTTATGCCGGGGTCCACCAAGACTTCAGTACCGTATTTCCGTAACAGAAGTGACGTCGAAAAAATACACATGATCAGAAGACAAAACGTTCCGTCAACGGGAGTCGAATGTACGACCTCTCGGTGCGCGACAAGAGATGCCGGGCAAGCGATCCAATGCGCCAAGGTCACATACTGTGTAGGCTATAGAAACGCACCTTTCATATCTACCACTGTCCTCTCACAGTGCTCTTGCTAAAGTGAAGTAATGCATCATGACCGTCAAATCCACGATTAGTTCCTTCAAAGCGTCGTTTCTACGCGTCCGTCCCATTCGGTACGTTTCGAATCGGAAAAGTGCAATTTTGTCGACGCATTAACACACTGCCAGTTGGCGACCTTACCCCAGCGTCGGCCTCGCTCATAGCATCCATCCATACCAAAAATAGCTCTTCGACGCGCGACTTATTCGCGTGGCCATAACTCCACGTTCCTAGCTTACGCTCACCCCGCGAAAAATTGCAGCCGGCTAACGGGGAAGACTTGACGCGCACTGCGTTTCCCTCTGGTCGGGCAGTGGTGTTCAATCATCCCGCTAGTAGGTGACCTTAGCTCAAGTTTGGCGTCCAATCAGTGACGCTCTTCTCGTTGTCACAACGCTTTCTCTGATTCCGCTCTCGCCGTGCAGCTACCACAAGCATCTATCCCCACGGGGGTTTGTTTAATCTTTGATTATGGACGTTAGTCGTCGCGATACAAATGTACTACCAAGCGTCAACGTGGATGCATCGACGATAAACGGTGCTATAACTGTGAAATAGGCATGGTGAAAGCTTTCTTATATCAATGCACAGTAAACATTCAACTACTTCTGTAAGGACACGTTTCACTTTCGCGTTATATCGATTCCTATGACGGAGAGATCGAACCATCTTTTTTTTTTTTTCCAATTCTCGCGGTGCAGCGCTAGCTCATCTACTCATGTAATCGAGCTACCACGACGAAAAGAGCCACTGACATCGCTGATGAAAGAACTTCGCCCGGTGCAAGGCCATCTTGTCTTGTTTCCTCCTACGACCCGCGTTGTAACGTACTTATACTAAACTGAGACAGCCATTACCGCATCAGAAGGATTGCCATTAAAGGGCTAGCAGTTCAAGGAATTCACGGCTTATCGTCATACGTGTGGTCAACGCTTAAATAGTATGTTAACAGATGTTATCGCGAAAAACTCAACGAAGTCGACGCGACGAAGGCGACCTAATCTGGCCTGCATGCTGTGCCCTCCCGCAGTTACAATAAAAATAAAGAAATCAGAGCAAATTTTATGTGTGGCCGCCGTCGAGAGATCGTACTACTTTCAAAATGTCGTTGGATTGGTATGCATGGTTCTGGAGGTGCTCGTTTTCACATGAACTTAGTCAACTCGGTAATTATAACGTTCATTGTTATACGGCTTTACATTAACAATTGAGGCTGACTAAGCGATATCTACAATATAATACTGTCTGCGCATTTTGTGATGCGGCCATGAAATGTAGCCAAAAATGACGGATCCCATGCCCTTGAGGGCTGGTTGTAATTCAGTGACTATATCAGCGTCTACGCTTCTTACAAGGGTATATGTAAAGACGGCTGTACATATGGGGCTGTTGTGACTTCATGTTATGGGCTGTATACATATGAATGAATAGCGTATTAAATTCAGTGAGTGTGTACTATGTGTCTCGTGTAACTAGAGAACATGTGCGTATTAACAAAACGGGTATGAAAATGCTATGAATCAGCCTTCCAGTGTCATTGCGCAATCCATGAACGGGCCCACCTTGCCAAATCGTCCGTTCCAAGATCACGTCCATACCAAGACGTCTAGATCCACGGGTATCATCTGCAAATTACAAGTGCTCCCTCTATGGTTAAAAAGACAACTATATTACACACTCGTTTACTCGCATCTCCTTTATTGTCTTCTTTTATGGGGGGAATACGCCTAAAGCAAATACTCATCAAATATATATCCTACAAAAAAAGCTATATGCCTAATATCAGGGGTATCATTCAGGCATCACACTTCACCTCTCTTTATGAAACATGAAATACTAATGATAACCAACGTCATGCAACACAAATTGTCAATGCTTATCTATCAACAGGTACGATCTGATCGTTCAAGGTTTTATCAAAGGCATCTCCGAGTGACCACGGTCACAACCTACCGTATAGGGCGTATAGAAAAGAAAAACCACGCACAAATTACGGTACACAAGAACTATTGTATTAGATTCTGTATTTTCTGAATCAGCCTCCTACTGTAGCTACTCTGATCGAGGATATAGACTCATACTGCATTTTTAAAAGGATGATACAGTCACACTTACTATCTACACAAACATAATCACCATAGACATAAACATTGTTTCGCATTCTCAAAAGTATTTGTTGTTTGAAATCCTTGAAATGTTATGTTTCGAATATCTTATGTTCGTCATGTGAATCACATTCACGTTTGCTTATGTTCTTCAACCTTTGTTTTCATTTCTTAGTCACATGGATTACTTATTTATGTCATAGCCTGGGCCAACTCGGTCATCTTTTTGGTTTCTTATACACATATGTGACCTGCATGTAGCAATTCTCATTTATGCTTATTTCCTTATTCACTGTTACTTTTACAGAGAAAATTGTGTCACTTTGGCGGGATATTGGGTTTACCGGGGGCAGACGCCTAGTCAGAATTTTATTCCTTTTCGCCGGTCGCATAGGCAAACTGTACTTTGGTTGCTTTTTTGCTTTTGACGATTCCGTAGTATCAGCGTACGCCGCCCCAGACTAAACTTTTTTTTTATGTTTTATTGCGACAGCAATTATATGGACCCTCTCGATAGGTTTTTGCCGTCGCCGTCACCGTTATGTCCTGTAAAAGTCCAAATTGACAATAACCCCCGAGCATTGTTTGTTCTACCACGGGTAAAAGCGCGCGAGCGGGGCCGGTGAACGCAGCTGAAGCAGAGATCAAACGAGCCGGCCCATCTCCGTTGCTCTGAGGGCGAATGCGATAACATCACCCCACTCGGGAAGCCTGCCATCGAAGCAGAGGGGAAAGGGCCGCCCGGATTGAATGAGCATGAAAAAACGCGAGAGGGCGGAGGGGTGTTGTCGCTCGAGCAGCAACATTGAACTTTGATTCTAAAGGCGTGGTCGCGATCTCTTGCGCGCGCGCTCTATTTCGGAAGTCATCAGCGGGCGGCTCGTATACCCTTCTACGTGCTGCGCTCTCAATTAGAAGAACCGTGCGGAAAGAGCGTCTCTCCCTGGAGCGGCCGCATTCTCTTACACCAGCGTTTCGTAGTTACGCGAGATCGGATCGAAAAGAGTTAGCTGCCAGCCTCTCTTTGTATAACATTGCAATTTGTTGCTATCGCATTCATTGCTTCGCCCTTGCAGTAAAACTGTGGCTTTTTTAGTATCGTTAAATCCCCCTAGATGGTACCAGCTACTGCCTATTTCACGGCTGTAGCGCTGTCACAGCACCCCACCCCCCCCTACTTCTATATTGTTAACATGTATCTATCGAAACAATGCTCTGCTGCGCGGCTACTGTTTTGATGCGATCATAATGTACCAGAACCTTCTAGTACACTCTAGCTGCGATCGAGTCTGCATTTTAAAGCCACATGTCGGGGTCTATTGCCCCGTAAAGACATGGATAACGTCGCTGCACCGTGTGGTGCTTCGAGAAAAAAAGGCAGCATGCCTAACATGCAGTCTCCCGGTGAGAACTTTTCAGTATCCGTCTTTTCCAAAGTGAACACCGTTTGGCTGCGAGCGAAACTTCTGTGGTTAAGTTTCGCGAATTTGTCATCACCACAGGTTTGTTCGCTTAATTTTATGGTCATATCGTTCGATATTAAGCTCAGCTGGACCGCTTTTTCTGACTACCAGTGCCGAATACTCTTTATCAGTCGAGAATCGATGCACTCGCTACGCCTAATTGTATTGCTCACTTGGCTAGCATGATATCAGCCATCTTGATTTTGACGGGGGAGGAACGCTACCGCATTTAAAGACGAACATAGGGGGCATTGCCATTTCTTCTTTAATGGTGCGAAGGTCACTGCATTTTTTTTAAGTGTACGCTCAGACGTTAAGCTAATGGTTGGTGTCCGACTTTTTCAATAGTCGCATGAAACTGCGTAGTCGCCTATGTAGGATGACGTAATGGAATGAGCTATGAATTTATTAAGGCGAGAACGTTATAGACACAGGCACGCGCAGGGTTCTCCAGTTCAAAGGGGGGGGGGGGGGTAGGCAAAGTTTCATTGCAGTGATCCTGCCTCCCTCAACTCCCGTTTAATCCAACCTTCTGCCACTGAGTCTTTTACGTTAACAATGCAATTCAAGGATAAGGTTTTAGGGGGAGGGGGGAGAAGTGTGGGCGCGGTTCCTGCCCTTCTCCCGTACGCGGACCCCTGTGGATGGATAAACTTTATTATGGTCCCTCGGACCATTCTCTAGCACATTGCGGGCCGCTACCACCTCGGAACAGACAGACCGAATCTGTGTGCTGCGTCGAGGACCTGTTGGACTGCCCATAGCTGTTCTTCAAGTCCGGAGCTGGTAATAGCAACCTACCATTTGGACGGCGTGATGACTTCGCAGCCGCGTCACGCGGGGCACCGTCAGAGCATATGGTCTAAATCGGCTATATTCGCGCGTAATGAACATGTGCACGCTTATGCTGTTATGCCTCCTGAGTCGAAAATTCGTGCATTCGGCTTTGGTGACTGGCGGCGGCGTACACAAACCATGCCATTAACCTCGTTAAATACGGATATAAATCGTTAGGATTACAAATTAAAGTGCATTCATGTGAATAACCTACGCTAAAGTGAATCAACGAATGTTAAAGTGAATTCAGAATGAATGAAGGATTGATAAAGTGACTTAGGTGTGAATAAAGTAAAAATAAAAGAAAGTCATGTGGTTTCAGAGAGAATGAGCGTGCAAAAAAAACGAAATAAAGTGAATTAATGTACAGTTGCCCTGAAAAGTGGGCCACTAGGTCGGAGAAAACTTTTAATCTAACAGCAAGCTGTGACTACAATCATTTGAACTGCACAGTACATGTTGTTAGAACGTTTTTAAACGGGCCGGGAATCTAAGTTCAAAGCTTCCTGATGAAGAAGCCGGAATATTCACCTTTTTCTTGTGTCTCGCGGTCTCTGAATTTTCCATGCTGAGTGTAGGTTAAAGTGACTAAAGACCGAGTCAAGGGAAGAAAGCGTGAATCAAGATAGAGCCAAGTGAATTAAAAGTTTATCACGAATGAATCAAGTGTATAATGTGTAAAGCAATAATTAATAAACCACTGATTTCTATAAGGGTCAGTGGTCAACAGCATTAAATCGGCCTTTTGGTTTTGCCTCCCCCTACTGTGCTGCGGCCGTACTGTACTATGATAGGTCTTCATCATCGTGACTGCACACACATTGTGGAAACACAATATTGCGTGGTCAGTAAGCGGTACATAATTGCACGGACCTCCCATGCAAATTATTACGTGCGCAATATTACGAAACGCCTTTTCTAACATGTGCCGACAATTTATTGTTATCGCCAAAGCCAAAATGGGACCATCCGCTTCTAATTGTTCATGCTGTCGCAGCTTTTTCGCGCGATCTAGTTTCCTGCTAATGAAAGTGATGAAACATTAGCCCAAGCAAAAATAAATACTTGGTTCGCAGAAACTTAATCTTTTGCGAATAGCACGACTTTCTTCTTTAGATAAGCCACGTTCCAAGTAGTTTATGAGGCAATATGCCAGCTCCACTGCTACGCTGTTCTCGTGTTTCCAGATTGCAACGCGCGATTTCTTGGTAAGCGATACCGAACGCAGACGCTACGAGAAAGATGACCGTGATTATCACTGCATGCATTTTTTTTAACTGGCCGTCCTCATGGGCTGGAGCAAGAGTCGAGCGCAGCAGTCTAACCGTCACACATTCGACGTCTACATCCTGTGAAGATGAACTGTAATACTGGATATCTCATTATCGTTGCCGTCTTGGGCATCACACTCTGGCATCCTACTGAGACGACAAGCGGAGAAGCCTTTGTAGAAGTTGTCGATGGTGAGTCCTTGCATTCTAAGTATCTCGCTTTATTCCTGCTGTCGAAAAATAATGTGTCAATTAACAGATATAAAGGCTTTTATTAACCTGCTTGTCATTACATAGTGGTTGGCTATAGCGCATACTGAAAGACTTGTTATCTTGAAAGCATAGGTTAGTGTATTTTCGACATATTTTTCCAGCGTGAAATAAACGAGGACATATGAAAAAATACAACACAGTCGCCGGCTTCAACTAAATCTTTATTAACGAAAACGTTAAGATATATGCGCAATGTAACAAAAGCACCCATCTGCGCATGCTACAAGCTGCCTCTTGTGTTTTGTTGTGCAAACTCTCTGTGTGGTGTGAGCGTTCACGCTCTTACAGAGCAATAATAGATATCGGGAGCAACAATACCACCTTAACATCTACCTTGTACCCTATCAATTTCAAACTGTGTGAAATCTTATGCAGGCAAGGGAGCCCCGCTACTCGCTTATTACCACTGGTGGAACAGTTTGCTGGTGGTTCACATCCTTGCTTATTGGTCCTAAGCATTTTTTTCTGCTACCGATACCAGCACGAGCTCAGGAAACCCAGTACTTGTCAGACGGGAAATCTGCTCAAGAAAACGGCATTCTGGAGAGTGGCCGCAAGACTTCCTAGGAGCTTTAGTGAAGCGAAGCTTTGTTATGCCCTTTTTTACGAGCTTTGAATGAGCTCACAGGTATGGTAGAAGTGGCGTGCTTCCTCGGGGGCTCATATGTCCAGCATAAGTGATCACTTGAGATGCTTAATCACAAATCTAAGAACCTTAACGAGGCATCCTGTGGCAGCTCATGCGTCAGGATTAGTGGTGGCATGCACTCTTTTAAATGACATAATGCGTTCAAAACAGCAGCTTCAAAGCCCCTGTCATAACAATAAAAAAGCAATAGATAGTCGTCGAAAAAATCGCAAAACTTTAACAACAGCCGTTTTTTCGAGGCGGCTAACAAGTAGTCGGTCATGGTAAGCAAGAAAAATGTCACTTAAAACTGGCACTATGCATGAATCGATACTGACGCCTGTTTTTTTAATAGAAATGCCTTCATTCCATGAGGAAAAATTTGCTTTTAAGTTAAGCTGCTCTTTGCGCTGTGCAAATATCTCACTTCCAATTCACTAACTACTACAAGTTACTGTTCTGTCAATGTATTTTCTTCGCTCCCCGGCTTCAAACTTTTAAAAAAATTGATTTGAAGCTATTAAACAGCAGAAGTCTTGAGACACTAAAAGGAGCGCTGCTTTTGATGCTTATAAATGCTAAGCGACGCACGATGTTTAATGAGTGTAATTTGTTTAATTATGAATTCCAGGATTCTCACACATAATTTACTTAGGGTCACGTTGACAATGCTGTTTTTTGCATGGGTTATTATTATCTTAAAATATTATTTGTAACTGCCTGTGCGGAGGTATAACCCCGTGTAACATGTGTTTATTCGCATTACACTTTATTCGCATGAGAATTGTGAAGTTGTTTCGTTTATTTGCACTTTTTTATATTTCAGGCAAATGCGTCTATCAGAACAGAACCCTGGAACATCACCAAAGTATTCAGTTTGAATCGCCTTGCCAAGCTTGGTTCTGCAATGCAGACTTTCATAAAGTGTATATTGGAGGGTGAGTGGCCTGGCTATTACCAAAATTTGGCTGATCCCACACCTTGCGGGAACCGGCTGCATGCGAAGCTGTCGGCGAGTACTTATCTAAGCAGCACTTTTTGGCTTAGAGCTAAGAGTTACGAGGTGTATAAACGTGTTTTTGTAAGTGTTGTAGTTGTGTGCACATCGTTGGCTTACCAGGAACGTCGACCACACAGGCGTTCAAAAGGGAAGTTATGGCCTGATGTAACGTCAGCACTCACGTTACAGCACACGAGTCAGTATTATCGAAACGGAGTGCACATAACGGTGCGATGATGTGAATATCATACGTAACTTTCGTTGGCGTATTCTTCCGGGGTGGAACAACGCTTGAATATACCTTGCTGAATCATAAGAATGGAAAGTTAATGTTCATTAGATTGCTATAAAAGCTGAGCCTACACTATAACCACAATTGACGTTTGCCCGACGTGACGCCTGTATCATAGGAGTACTGTGATATAGGGTAGAAAGAACGAAACCGAAACTGTGTGATCGCCGTGGAAGACGACAAGGAAGCATGCACGGGATAATCCCCCCAGAGTGGGTGTGAGCCATACGCATAGGCTATCATCATCATCATCATCACGGGATGGAAGACCAGCGCGTGCCAGCGTTCGTGGCAGAGCAGCGATCGAGGCGGAGCAGCGTTCGAGGCAGTTCTCGGCTGGACGTCCGGTCCGGGGAACTCGGTGACGTCCTCGAGGCGCTGGCTGTGCCTGGACTCCGGCTGGGCGACTGGCCCAGGGACCAGGCAAGGTACCGTTGTTCCCGCTGCCATCCAGAGTTGCCGATAGTTCCGGTTTGCTGTGGGCCGCTGTTCCGGCTGCCGTTCCAGGTGGCTGGCACGACCCCGGTGTGCTGCCGGGACAAACATGGTAGTTGCTGAGCTGCCAACCTACCAGTACCGTGCTGTTGCGGCTGCGCAAGACTGCCGTGTCCTGGAGTGAGCCGATTCCCGCTGAGGAACCAGAGGCGCGCCGTCCCGAGTGATCAGCGTCCAACAGGCCTCCCAGATAAACACGGCGAGAGACTTCTAATTTAGACGCGGCTTTAGAACAGGGCTGTACGCGACAGACTCTATTGTGTAATACTATACTAACATCTGCATCTTTGTTTGTAAATATATTTGTTTGCGTGTGTGTGTGTGCACTCGTGGCTCGATTATTCCTTGGCTAGTGGTCCTGGGCCCAAAAACCTGGTAATTCCATCACAAGTACATAAGTAATGTTTCTAAAATTAGATAGCCAGCACTGCAAACACAGTTGACGTTGCCAAACATTGTGCCTGCACGGGGCCTTTCTTCAAATCAGTAGCGATACCTGGCGTGGCACTGTGGTAGAATATCTGATTGCCACGCAGGAAGCTTAGGTTCGATTCCTGCTGAAATTCTGATTTTTTATCTTTGCATTGGTCGGGCCTACGCTTCCGATGTGAGTCTCCCTTAACGCTCTCACATTTAAGTTTCTAATGTCTATTATCGCCGTTCCTTAGTAGATATAAAATGTCAATCACCTGTGGCACATGCCCACTTACCGCGGACTGTGGGATACGGGCATGCGCCCCGCGTGTCTGGAGGAAAGGGTTTACGACTTACACGACAGGATCTTGACGTTATTCATGTCATGACCAGACAGTCATATTCACCGCACCCTCTTACCCTCTCATATCAATTTTGGTCTTCACCCAGTTAAGGAGGCGATCACGAGAGCACTCGGACGTACGCGGCTGCATACATAAATACAGGCCCGCAGCCAGAATTTCTTTTCCAGGGGTGCCCACTTGTTGAAGGCCTTGAAAAATTCATATTTTCATGCTTTATTCTCCGTAAACCCCCCCTTTCATCCGAATTTCAGGGGGGGGAGGGCTATGTCACCCCCCTCCCTCTGGCAACGGGCCTGAATAGACAGATATATACATGGATAGATAGAAACGCTCGAAGTGCCTTGGGTTCGCTAGGAAATGTTTCACATTTAAAAACTGCATTTCTTTTGTCCTGCGCTCATCTACAGGAGCGGTCAAGGTCAAGAACCATGTTACAGGGTAAAAACAAAAAAGAAACGTGCTTGTAGAGTTAAAAATTTCCAAACGCTCAATAGAATCATATGCACATTATTCTAAGTTTTGTTGCGCCTTGCTGGCTTCAGTCGGAAAGCAGCAGTAAGTGTCTTGTTGTTAAACTTCATGTTGAGTAAAAAAGTTTCATAATTAGTTATTATTTATGTAGTTTATTTACTTTGCATTTATTGTCCATTTGATACATAGTAACCCAGTGGAAGGAGTAGAATTGCGTTCCGTGCCACGATACACTTTGAAAATATCCGTGAACCCTAAATAAAACGTTTGGTATAACCCAATGCTTGAAAGTGTACAGCACAAATATAATTCGTGGCCACATATTTTAATGCATGTCTCAGTGTTGTTTGCTTGTTTTGATTTTCCCCCCTCCTCAAAAGTAAGGCAGTGTTGAACTAGTCGTGCCAAGCCTGAAGGAACAGCAGAGCTGAGCGCCCTGCCTTGTTTGTCTTTATTTTTCTATTTCTATCTTCTTCTCTTTCTCTTTATCTCTGTTTTTCTCTATCTTTCTGTTTGTGTTTATCTATATTTATTTCTCTCTATACCTATCCAGTTGTTTCATCTTCTCGCTCTTTCTATCTTTTTTCTCTTCATTTTTCTCAATCTTTATTTGATTCTCTTTCTCTCCTTTTCCTATTTCGAACTTGTTTTTTGTTTTTTGTATCTTTTCTGTCTGTGTACATTTCTTTCTGTCTTTCTATCATTTTTGTTCTTTGTTCCCTTCTTTCTCTTTATTTCTCTCTTTCTCTTTCCGCGTATTTCTTGCTCCCTCTTTCTTTCTCTATTTATTTCTCTCTCTGTACTCATTCTCTCCCCCGCCGAACAAGTCGGTGCGTGTTTAGCAGGAGATGGAGAGGAGGACGAAGAAAGCACGGAACGGGTTAGTTATTACGTTCATGGTGATAGTTTTTTTTCGCCCCTAAGGAAGTCACTTTCTCCGAGCATAAACAGCACCTCTGTTAAAACGTGCGTAGCTTCAGAGCAACGTGGGCTGCGAATGAGTATTGTATACTTGTGATTCTTCAGGTTGTTGTGAGAGTAGGCCACGCAACATATATATTCAAGTCACCCATTTTAGAATGTGGCAGCAGCAATAAAAAATCCTAGAGTAAGCTGAGTGGAGTTGAAATGTGTAAACATTTTTATCGAATAAAATAATTGAAGGCAGCCATTTTGCATAAGGCGTATTTTGCCACTAATAAACAAACTAGTCAATAAACTATGCGCAGAGGGAATTCGAAAACTTTAATTGCAATACATGATTCACGCATGAATTGTCCCCCCGATTATAAAAGTGGGGTTACACTAGGAGCCCGAGAATGTAAGAACAACCTCGTAGAAAATTTCCAGAATGACGGTAATGAAACAGTAAAATACTATGGCCCGATTTCACAACAGCTTTTTTTTTATTAGGAGCACTTCAGTACTGGCCTGTCGGTTTTGATGATGACATTTTCTGCACCATGATTGGCTGAAATGCTCTCCTAGGATAGTGATAGCGTCACACGGTTTTGTGAATTCAGGCCAGCATCACCAGATGCACGTGCATTGCATGGAATAGGAAAGTTACACGTTATATCACAGTACATACATCTAATTAAAAAAATGCTATTAGCATTAGCGCATTATAAATGCTATCATCAATTGCTGAAACAATGAAATAGCTCGTGTGAATCCTAAACGTAATTTCATTTACTGGCTGTTTAGTTTATGGTGTTCTTATTAATGACTAGAATTTATTAAGAAGATATTATCTGATCTTATGCCTTCGCTCAGAGAATACAACGCACTTTCAAAACAGTGTCATCTTTCCTGGGCATGCTGAAATAATATTTTGAACGATCGCCGCTCATCTGTTTGGCGCTACACTTTAGTAGATCCTGCTGTACCCTTGTCTCACCTCCTGTTGCTTACGCGGTATAACAAGAGGTGGAGATACACTAAGAAAACTGTTTTAGGCCCCCCAGGACACGTCACAAAGTAAAGCTATTCCACTTGTCATAACAGTTCTGTGAAATACCGTGGAACTGATTTGACGTATTCAGTATCCAGTGCGTGCTTGGATTTATCGGATTAGTTGCCCGTGCTGCAATACTCATCGTTATCTTAAGTGGCAAAGGGAAAGCACAGGTGCCAAGTTCGAACCCCCCGACCAGGGCGAATTTCTCATCAACTAGAAGGTGTTTTGTTTCTAAAAACTCTGCCTGTTCTTTTACGTATCTTTAGGCTTCTATTGGGTGGACGCCTGTTTTTCTTTCTGTAACCGCTACTTCACCACGCGGGACTCGGCAAAGCCGATTGTGCACAGAGGGGTCAAAAGTTCCCAAGCCATACTGCCATAGGAATACATGGGATTGTGGCCTGGAAACTTTTAATCAACCCTGTTCCTTTCAATCGTTTTTTTTTCTTTGTAAAAAGTTTTTGGGCGTAGGCTTGTAAATGAGATTGCGTACGAAAGTTGCACGAAGTCGGAGGGAATGGTAGGATTAGGATTAGGATTAGCGTGTTGTAAGTTGCTGGCGGATCTAGCCTTGCGAAATTTGCAGGCAATTTCACAAATAATGTAGTGTGCCTGCGCAAGCGGAATGGGAGCTTTTTCGGCCCAATAATTTACATTTCTCTAAAATATGTGTAATAGACCGTAACTGGTGCGTAGCAATTTAGCTCGCTTGTTCATGCATTTATGTGTGCAGATGCAACAATTATGTATGCAAGTACTCACATACAAGCATGCGTACATATACATGAGTACATGTCAACACAACACATTCGATCTCTTCTCTATTGCAGAATGTTCTTGGTGGTAGAATTTAGAACATTTCGGCTTCCATTTCCATACAAATTATGTGAACGGCTTCATAGTTTGTGTAGTCACCAGTTTATAACACCGGTGCGTCCCTTTTTCTTTACAGATGCACTCCCAACCCTCCGTTAGAGAACTGTGTTGAGGTCAGTGGCAACGGAACTTACCCGGACTGCTGCCCCCCGACTAGTTTGCGACGGGCAACACACAGGATGAATACTGTAAAACCGTTCCGTAATCCGAAGCAGCCAGACGTAATAAAGTATCTTCCGTTTTCGTAGACAGCTTGGGTTCATTGTTTTTCGAGCCAAAGATTTTGTGGTACAAGCGTTGCTGTTAAACTCGCAACGCAACTGTCACAGCAGAAGAGACAGTACACCGAGATTTCTTTTCAATTTGTTATGTCCCATATGGTCCGAATGAAAACATCGTTTCGGCTCAAGATAAGAGCCAGTTTATCAAAGATGAATTTATAGCATTGTCATAGTAACAACATAGTAGCATCGTGGTAGCATCATAGCTAGAAAAAACACATTTTCACTGGAATGGCCACCTAAAAAAATTTGTTACTAAATTTCAGTCCAGTTCATTGAGATAGAGACATTTGTTGCCTATAGTAACTTTCATTAATTTCGATTTGCGTAGAACTTATGTGATCTCTGAAATCGGTTGCTCTAATAACATATTCAGAGAGCGATATTAGCGTTTTGAATTGGGCTGGTTGGTACATACATATTTTGAATGGAGAAACAGCGCTGGAACAGGACGCGGACGATAAGACAAAAACACAGCGCCGTGTTTGTGTCTTCTCGTTTGCTTCCTGTTCCAGCACTGTTTCTTCAGAGAGCTAACATTTAGAGATAGTTATTTACCCCATGGCCGTAAATTCCTTGATTTAATTGGATGCTACGATATCTTGGATGATAGAGCTCAATGTGCCGGGAACGTAGGTGTCAGTTTCTCCTTGTTTATTATTGCAACATTGAATACGCATCTGAGAAGTGCTTACGTTGAAAGAGTGTTGGCAATTCGCTCCTGTTTATTCTGAATCATTCACCACAAATATATACGTGATGGCGAGCACTCTGCGCGGTTGCTGACACCACCGCGTCAGTTCGTTCGTAACGCGTGTTTCAACCCAACGATGTTTGCAGCGCTATATCAGCGTGCAGATATATACGCTTCTGACTGCCGTCTTCGATTTTCTCCTTTCAAAGCACACTGATGTATAAGGAGTTTTAGTGAGTCTTATGTCACATCCACATCTCCTTAAAAATGAATCACTAACTAAATGCACTAGACGCGCACTTGTCTTAGAGAGGCACAATGCTTGCCTAATCTTTCGGCAGGAAAGAAGAGATAGATCAAGGGAATATAGGAAAAGACACAGATGAAATAACATAGGAAAGTCAAAAAAAATAAAAAATAGAGAACACTTGGATAGATACATCATTATTATAATAAAAGGCACTGGGATCATGAAAGCCTGGTCTTGAAAACTCGAAGGCATTAACGAACCTGTGATAAAAAACTAGACTCTGCTCAAATTTAAAAGCGCACAACAGGGAAACAATGAATAAACATACACTGATAAAAGGGTCTTCGATACATCTACTGTCGAGAATTTCCGCATCGTGGGTTTATTAAAAGAGAAAGTGAAGGTCTAAATTTGTTATATTTCGCGCCGAAATCTCTGAAGATGAGCGATGCGCGCCGTCACTGATTAAAATAAGTGTTCGGCAAATTTGTGTCGCTTGGGCGAAACGAATTTTCCTGAAATTTGGTATGTTTCTAAATTGTCGCTTTTTAAGGGACAACGTATTTGATTTTTACAGACCAAGTACCCCGTAAGCGCTCATAGACGCAAATCTACGACATCACAGAGAGTTGGTGCGAGAACTTGAAGGTCATGGAGTTTCCTAAAATTAACTAGAGGGGACTCTGGCGCTGCGATCGTTCAGCCACCATGGGAATGATGGGTAGTACACAAATTTGCCTAGTCTTCGTGCTTCCGCCTTCGAACGCACTTGTGGCTTTGTTTATTGTTGCGTTTTCGTCCTGTTTTAGGTAAAACAATGAACCGTTGTGAACTTCGTGAGCG
Source organism: Rhipicephalus appendiculatus (assembly GCA_030522465.1). Classification (NCBI taxonomy): domain Eukaryota; kingdom Metazoa; phylum Arthropoda; class Arachnida; order Ixodida; family Ixodidae; genus Rhipicephalus; species Rhipicephalus appendiculatus. The sequence goes on from JALIZH010016083.1 coordinate 24,864, forward strand.
TATTTGAATTCGTGAGCCTAAAAAGGGCAATGTGGTGAAGCGTAACTGCTAAACCTTTGCTGAACTTCGTATTGCGGCAAAGCGAATTCAGGTCACACTCAGCCAAAAGAACGAAGACTAGACAAGACTAGACAAATTTGTTTACTACCCATCATTCCCATGCTGGCTGAAGCGCCGTCTGTTGCAGCCCCTATAGACACTAGCGCCAGGGTTCCCTCTAGTGTATTTATAGGAAACTCTATGTTGAAGGTGGCGTCGCCACCTGCATTTCCTTTCTTAGTAGTTTCCACCTTGTGAAGCGTCTTCTCGCAGCAAGAACTGTGCATATGGAATATTTAAAGGATATTAGAAGAAAAATTGTTTGATCTTTCATGTCCTTTACGTAAAACAAGCCATGTTGCGGTATTTTGTTTAAGTAAGCCTCTGTATTTGAACGATGAAACGGTGCAGGAGGAGACGAAAACGAGGGGACACTAACACGGCGATGTGTTTGTGTTCTCTCGTCTTCGTGTTGTCTTGCGCTGTTTCATCTTTCAAATTCGGCATGTACCAAGAACCCGATTTAACAATGCTAATACAGTTCAGAGCCTCTGAAGGAAACTGCCTTAATTCAGTTGCCTTAGAAATCGTGGGGGAGGGGTTGAGTCATATTCATGTTTTCTTTATTTAGTTTTAGAATCAAATGTTATTATTATCTGGTAGAATGTTGCACCATCACATTCAACGAAAAGGGCGCGTGCAGATGGTTCTTAATATTACGAAACGCAACTATTGGTGTTAAGCATGCCAATCCATCACGTACTCTCGCATCTCCATCTCTGCGCTTAGGAAATACGTTTGCCAGAAAACACAAAAATGAAGGGTGAGCTTTTTTATACTTTTAGGGAATAAAAGTGGGGCACAGAAAAAAAAGAAGCGATTGTCACTGTCGTCAGATACCAACAACAATAAGTGCCTTGAAAACCGATTATGCCTTCAGATGCACGTGTTTCTCTTTTTTTTCTTTTCCTGAAGATGACAGTGACAAACTCAAAAGAACCAATAAGCATTGGCCGAGAGTGCAATTCCTTGTGCTTGAGGACAGAACGTACTGCACCAAGTACGCGTTGAACGTTAGGGTCATCGCAGTTACATAGAAGTGAAGTTTGCAGGCCTGGTTTGGTCAGTGTTGACGAGCCAAGTTGTAGCCTTCAAAGGGCAAGATGAAGGAGGCAAGCTTGCTGTCAAGAACGAGGGCAACCTTAACGATTCTCTGGGGACACATCGCACATCGCGGCACCGTCACGTCGTCATGGGCTGCTTCAATACTACTACAACTGCCGACAAGCACAGGGAAAAAGCTAAACTTTCTTGGCATGGCGTGACTTCGCACGTACGGGGAAAACCTTGTGGCGTTTGGGATAGCGAACTGGGCCACTCAGCCATAAGAAAGCTAGACGTCACGGAGTAGAAGGCACGCGTACAAAGCCAGTAAACAATGAAGAAAAGTGCGGATGCCTACAGAATTCGTATCATTGAAACGCGCCTGGAGGAAAACAGTCTTGGTCCACGGGCTCGAACGAAAGTGAGAAACTTTAGCCGAAGACAAGTAGGCGCGTGGTATGATCGTTTTGCCAATATCGTGAGCTGGAAGACATTGGTTGCTGTCGCAGGTGGAAAGAGAAAAAGAGAGAAAAAAAACACTGACATATTTGCTAGCGTATTGTACAGTTCCCCACACTCTCAATGTTAATTGAAGGCATCACTTTTCTTGTGTGCACGGCATCACCACAAGTAAATATTACTGAGTTTTGCATGCCAGAAACACGATATGTAAGAGGGAACCCGTAGTGGAAGGCTCCAGAAATTTTTACCCACTCGGGTTCATCAACGTGCACCTAAATATAAGCACACAAGCCGCTAGCGTTTCGCCTCCATCGTAATGCGGTCGCCGTGACCGGGATTGGATTCCACGACGTTCAGTCAGTAGGTCCTTGTGAATTGCCTTGTTTTTGTGTACGCGTTCCTGAGTATTCGCTGACAGCCCATCGTTTTCAAGTTCAGCAGTCAAGCACCATATATAACCACAAGAGCACCGCAGCGGGACGATAACTCAAGTAAAATGTACGGCAAAAAATGTTTTGCGCAGGTGACCTCTAGATGCACCTGATGTGAAGAAGGTCTATATTTTCTACCGACTGCAGCTGTTCCATGAAAAATATCTCACATGGTGCACCTAATGGGCGAAGCGCTGCTAGAAATAGCAGAGTTCCGTCTTACGCTTGAACTCTGCAGACTGTTACGTTAGCACAACGCAGCGCGCAAGGCAACTGCTTCTTGTAAGCACACTCTGGGCCGGGGAAGCATGAAGGTGTTTCATAATCACTGCTACAAAAGCTCGCTCAAGCACTGGTGTGGGTTTTGAAGGATGTACCGGGCTGACTGACTGTGGGTGATGTCGAGCTCAAGCCCGCTACAACAACGGAGTCATCAACAGTGAACTTTCGCCGGTTACCTCATTCTTTTGCTCACCTTACGCGGTGCAGAGCATCGAACCAGACAGAGTCCTTTAATTAATATCCCAATTTTTCTATCATTCGTCTCCTTTTGCGGTACGAACAGCGTATAAACAGGAATGAAGTAGAACTTATCAAATAAATAATGGCACGTCAGTACGCAAAGCAAGTATAACGTGGATTGTGATATAGCCGCTTATTTGGGACAGGAGAATCCTAAAGCTTAGTTCTAAATTTCACTGTCTGTACTGCGAATGCACTTTAAAATTATTTCAGGACACTGCCTATTTGCATATATGAATACATCAAATGTTAACAATGCGTATTAAATCATTTTCGGTTATATTCTCTCCGATAATCTATTTTCTGTGAAGCTTTTTTAATTTGCTCTAAAACGTGTAAAAGAATTCGACTACATAATGTGTAATTTAAGACATGAAGGTGTTTCTAGCTTCTATCTTGAACTGAAAACTCAGTCAGGTGATTTTTGTTGCATATAATATGACAGCAATGAAGTGTATTGAAAAAGACGTGCATATGTAATTGTTGTCCATCAACAAGGAGCAGAATGACCTATTTAGCCAATCTTTGTGCAAGAAAAATCCGATCAGGCGTGGATAGTCACTACTCGTTGCCGTGCCACACTGTCTAACTGCGTATGTAGCAGTGTAAGGAACACCACTTATCGAGATGATAAAGGCAGCGCTGCAAAGTTCAGAACACAAAAAAAACAGGGACGACACAGACGATGCGCTGCCTTTATCATCCGGTATGTTCCAACTAGCCCCTACACAAGCTCTTCTAAACCACTTTTCTAGCAGTGAATAATTGTATGTAAAGTTATGTTATACAAATAAGTATATACAACAGTGGTTAGCAAAGTAATTTTTAGTTTCCTCCTTCTGGTGCGCGTTCTTGTGTCACCCGTTCGTCGTGTTAGGTGATATGCAATTATTTCGTGATATTACATCATATAAGAAAAGGCGGAATTGTGTTAAGGACGCAGAGTTGTGTACAAGCTAGCTGTTCATTCGTGTATTCTCTTCTTATAACTCACTGATGTCGCCTATGTCAAATGTTGAAAGCGGCTAATATCTCTATTTTGGATTAACACGCGCATTCCAGCCCTCGGCCAACATTTGTGGAATGGCTGCCATCCTTACAACATCTGAGGAAATCTCGCTGCTTACCGCCTACATGTATTATGCTGAATTTTGTTGCATTTAGGCTCTTTTTCCAGCGAATTGCTCAGCATCATACTAATTGCCGCGCACCATTGGTAAAAGTTCAACACATCAGGATCGATAATAATAATATCAAAACTTTGTACATTAACCGTAAAGGAAGCCGTAGTAGTTTAAGGCTGTGCTTAAGGATAGCAAAGACAGGTGTGCAACTACTACTGCCCATCGCTCTGTTATTTTTAAAGCAAACTCCGCGAAATTGTGCAAGTGACTTGGATAGAGATTTTGCTAGATGTTTTGTGAATTTGGCAAGAAGATACAAAGCCATTCTAAAAATAATAAAAAATAAATCATTTTACTATTTTTATTTTTTGAAGGAACATTTGTGAAAAAGATTTTGCATGCAAAAAGGTGAAATCTCTTCCGGTTATTACATGTGTCCAGGGTACCCTACTGAACCAAAATAATAATATAGGCATGACCATTCTTGAGTTAAAAATTTAAATGTTTGATGACAAGAATTTTAGGGCTCTTTTCTTCAAGAAAAACTTCCGTAAAAAATACAATTCTTGTGGCAACACCAATCTTTTGCTTCAGAAAAGGCGCATGTTGTTCAGAAAGAAGTCTCAAAAGTTTGCATTTGATAGCTGCAGTGGTTACAGAGAAAATGTTCCTTTTCTGACGAAAAGTAGTGTTTGGAGAAAACGCCATTCATAGTTCGAGTTGCCGCGTTGCAGTCACGGGATCAGGCGCGTTTGGGGCCATTTTTTAATGTTTTCCACTGCGCGTGAAAACGTGCCACTTCGTGGAAGCACTTATCAGTAATGCTGGACTGTCGTGCTATGAAAATTGAAAAATCGCATTTTCAGCCAATTTTGCCCTCCATCCCCCCCTTAAAAGTGGGGACCGTAAGGGTGAATGAATTCACCAAAAATGCAAGTTGTCTAGTACAGCACACGATTGTGTGCGTTCTGGGCTGTGTGAAAGGCAGTAACCAACCGATTATGTAAACTACATAAATAAAAGATGTGATACAAACATAGAAAAAAAGTCATTTAAAATGACGAATAGCGTCGGTGGTTGATGGTACGCTTAATGCTGCTTTTTTTTTTCACAATGTAATACCTTAGATACAAAATGGCGCTCCACATGCTACAGAGATGCGATTCCAACGAGAAAGGAGAAAAAAAGAGGAACTGGTATTCAATAAAGTTTGTTTTTGAGACGCACGCGCGGATTTTCCTGCTTTAAGTGCGAGGTCTGAAAGCGTCGCCTTCCTTTCCAGAGACATTTCCACTGTCGCGTAAGTGCATCCAGGAGCCGTGTGTCGCTCCGTTCGCTTTACGCGCCACAACCTCCGCTCTGAACCAGCCATTCATCTCTATTACAAATGGAGGCCACGTCCATATACACACGCGCTGGCTACAACAACGCAGGAACGGGACGAGTAGAGAACACAAAACACAAACGCTCACGCAGTATCACACGCAGTATCATGTACCAAATGGCCCTTCAAGACACCCTTTTACAGTTTCTTAGAGGGTAATGATAAGTTTCTTTAACGTTTATCATTTAACTATTGCAAGTCAGAATAGATGAAACAATAATGCTTCAGACAAAAAAAAAAAATAAAAAATTGGGGGGACCCTTAACCTTCGCCTTTAAGAGTTGAACGCGATAGCGATATCCTGTCCCTAGTGCGTATTTCAATCACTTAGTGCATACTATGTAATGGGTAGCATGCTTTAAACCAGAGGCAATTCTGCGCGGCAAAAGTGGGAAATGTTTTCGAACTTGCTATGCACCCACTACGTGGTAATAAGGGAATACGCGCAGTAAGGTGTGTGCCGTTTGTAATGGGTGGCTGGCTTTAAACTATGAAATCGTTATGATAGTCACATATCCTGACGCCCGATGGCAATGTACGCTTGTACCACGCAATATTCCTGGGATACTACATGTTATATTGCGACGCCTATATAAAAGACGGTTGCGTTTGCGAAGCATGAAAGTTATTTTCACTGAATTTCCAAGCAGAGGAAGTCATTTTCACAGTATTCCCAAGCAGAGGCATCGCTGTGTGGTAGAACACCTGCTTGCCACGCAGACGACCTGGGTTCGATCCTCACTCGGACCCGAAAACTTTTATTATTCATTTTATTTGCATGTTTCTCGATTTTTCGGTCATGGACAAGATGAAGATTTTTCGCTCACAATCAACGACGCCGACGCCAGCACCGACGCCGACGCCGACGCCGGAATTTGTGCGAAACGAGCTCTTTAACGCTGTCGCGTTAAAATACGCCTTTTGGAGAATACGTTCCAACAGAAGATTTGTAGTGAAGATGACGTGCCCAGGCTTCTGACACATACAAAAAAAAATATAAGCGCTGATTATATGAATGTGTGGCGTTAGAAAACGTCATATGATCACTGAGTTGACCGTGATGAAGCAATGTGACACCTCAACGAATGAGTTTCTTCAGACGCTCTGGCACCCCCCTCATGGGGAAGCAAAGGTGTCATCACTGAATTCAGCAATCAATTTTTTTCCCAAACAAAGCACCTAACAAACCTGAGAGGTACTGCAGCAGATATCACAGACTGCGCACCAGCTTACACTATATACAACCAACTGGCTCCTACCCTGGCTTTTTTACCACCAAAGCCATGTTTTGCTAATTACAGTTGTGCATTAATTCAAGGTTTCAATCATTTCCTACCAACGCTATTGTACAGGTGATCTTTCTAGTACGAGCAAGAATTTCAGTTTCTCAGAGGGGAGAGATATGCGTTTTTGCTGTTTGAAGGCAGCGAATAATTGGACTTTTATGCACGAGAGCAAATCAAGTCCTTCAGGAGGCGTGGAAAGGACACTTAAGTTTTGCGAGAGCCAGTGAAGGCACTTGAGTGATAGGTGACGGAGTCGCTTGAGCAGAATCGCTGCCTAGCCACACACGTCCCCTCATCGCTTCCTGTAAAAGGCTGAAACGAGCACGGAATGTATTATTTGGATGTACCTCGAGCACCAGATGTGCTAATAATGAAGAATCAATGTTAACGCTGCATGAGTGTTAAGGCTATATTAATGTTTCCCGCTAAACTACCAAGGCTGGTCAGGCATTACTTCCTTTCTTTAACGAGTAAGCATATATGAGTGAAGCGAACAGCGCTTGCCCATAATTTTGCTATTGGCCTAAGGTCTTAAATCTTCAGCATTGGATAGGCTAGTGACATAAAAATCAGTGAGTGCTTTTCACATTTGCCGCCCAAGCGATACTTCTGGAGTGCTATTATTGTCTGCGTCCAATCGTGACCTGTTCTTATCCTTGGTAGCTCATTGCCACTTCCCTGCCTTTACTATTCTTTCTTTCGCTCTCCCTTTCTCTTAGGGACTACAAGTTCTATCTATTTGAAGAAAGTCGGCAACATGTCATCTATGCGCCAACATATTCGCCCTGCTACAAATATGCGAGTTACATTATTTTACATTTCTTTTCAGAGACAGCCCACCGAGTAATACTGTTTGTCCTATTTACCTTCCTACGCACCAAATTCACAATGGCTATAGGTTGTCATATGAGATATCTATAGCAGTGATTCTGCAAGCCATTCTCAAGGCTCTGAAACTTGCTGCTGAGGATAAGTGAAGTATAAAATAGGCCATTTATTTCTAATCACCAATCAGCGCTTCATGCACTGACCCATTGCTCCATATTTGTTTCGTCCTCATTTATTCATGCATTTGCTAAAATATTAGTTCTTGTTGCGCTACATGGGTTTAGTAAACGAAACTATCACAGCGTGGTTATCCCTATATTTACAGTGAACTGCGTTAATTAGCGCGCTCAACCTTATATTTGATGCGAAAATAATAATGAGCTGGCTGTTTCATCCATGTGTACCACCACGATGGCAGCTTAGAAAGAAACGCACTGCTGAAGATAAGCCCGACTTATTTCATGACCTGCAGGAGCAACGAACACGAAGCCCGACCGCTTAAAGCTTTCTTTATATTTTCATGAATTACAGGTTTTACATTTTCGCGTGCTATAATCTCATTAGTCTGGAGCACAGCTGCAATCTGGGATGAATACGCCGTCCCCAAACCAACAGCACCAGTATCGGCTTGACTCAGCCATATTATTAACCTAACACAGTGTGATGGCTATGTTCGGAGTCCGGACCGCGAGATAATTTGAAATTTTGTACCCGGTACATTTTCGTTAGAGTGATTACACTAATTCCTAAGTCGAACATAGAGAACAAAATGTCGTAGAGGCAGAGGAGCGCTTCCGCGCAGAAACAAGACAGAAAAGTGCCTAATTTTTATGCTCGGGTAGTTGAGCGATGCGAAGCTCCATGTTTGGATTGGGGCAGGACTGGAAGCCTGGAAAATACGAAGGTGGATTGCATGTGCACTGCTAGGCGTCTGTCAGCGTGTTGTTGGTTCCACTGTAAATGTTCCATCGTCGTTCCTTATCATGCCAGGTACATACTTCTATTTCCCAGAACAAACCTCTTGCCTAAAATGAATTAGGCGCGCAAAATCTGAATTCCCGTAACCTGCGCGTTGTTAAATAAATATGCAAGCGAGAAAGGAAACTTCGCGAACCAACAGAACTGCAAATTGGGCTAGTTTGTGAGGATTCATTGTGGAATGCAATGCGACAAACGTAGGCGGAAGAGAAGAGAACCACACAGGACAGGCGCTTGTGAGCCATTACACTCTGTGAAGGTGGCCAGACCAGCGAAGTCGTTTAACACACGGCACGGAGGTGGCAGACTTTCGAACAAAGATGCAAACTCGTTTATTGTCTTGGGCAATGGTAATCGGAACGAAAGGTTCGTAAACACATTTATGGGGATTTTTGAACGTATTGCTCATGTCCTCATCATTCCGGTTCACTTGCATCCAATAATGGCATACTTGGCGGTAACGAATCCGTTCTCGATGATTTTCACGTCCTCGGGTTCTCGCGCCCTGCTTTCTCCTATTTAAGTGAGAACGTCACAGAGCGTGCCGTCTTTTTGTGGCATATTCTGGCGCAGCGGGAAGTAGGAGAGGTGATGCCACTCGAACTCGGAGCTGAGGAGTTTCGTATTGTCCCGAGCATGCCCATACTCTTCGCTGTCATGGACGGGTGGCAGGCTCACTGAACATGACGAGGTCCACCTCCCCGAATGTCTTGGTGTACCTGTACGCAATTTGCAGCGGCCTGCAGTCTGTTCGGTCGAACGGGTCGGCGCAAAGCACGCTGGCTTAGTCGATAATCACCGACGGAATCTTCACGAAAGCAGAGCGGATAGTATTGAGGTGGCTGTTGCTGACGCCTTTCGCATGCGCCTGTTCAGTTTGAAGGCAGTATGCATGGTTGTTCCTCGGACGATGACTGCAACCTTCCCGCTGATATACCTGGTTACAAGCTACGAAAAAATGCACGTCCCGCCCATAGACGAACACTAGAGCGCGCGCAAAGAAGGAGAGACGGAGGGGATGACTACTCAAGCGCTTACTTCCAACTGACCATTTATTAACAAAACTGCATTATAAGAACGTTTTATTCATGGCGACACAAGACTGCAATGGTCATATCACGTGAACATGCTCAGAAACTGTGTTTCTTTAGATGACAAAATATTGGAAGGCGCCCTGACACATTACTGACCCGCCTTTGTAATCAAATGAGCCTCTATTACCTCTCTGACATCCTGGCTTCTATTTCTCGCTACTACCATACACAAATCATAGAATGGTTCACAAGGCTTTCTGTTCTTTAACCCGCACTCGTGACAATGTACAGTAAGATTGCCGTACCGATAGTTCCCCCCCACCTTCCTCTCGTCTTCCGTAAGTGTTTGGTTCAGATACCTGCCAGTCTGTCCGATGTAGCTGAAGCGCGCATGATAATGGGACCTTATTAACTACTCCTGATACGCACGGTAAAAATGGGTCCCGATGCTTGATACTGCATGGCACTTTCGTTTTCTTGAATGGATTGGTCATTTGGCAAAGCTTATCCAGCTGCTCGGGCGCAGAAAGCACGACTCTGATTTTGTTCCGGCTTCTAATCTTGCTTAGGCGGTGAGACGCATAATGCATGTACGAAAGCACAACGGTGCGAACTCTCTTTCCACCTTGAAAACAGTTTTCGTTTCGTGATTGTTTTTTCAGCTTCCCCTCAGCTAAAGATACCATAACACCGTCTGTATAGCCTGCTATCTGTTGTCGTTCAACTTGCTTTCAGGAACTGGTTTCCAGGGAACGAACACATAATTTTTTAGAACATTGTCTATTCACTGCCCAGCGATTGCTCTTTTCACAAGTTTCACACTTAATCTGAGTACGCGCACTTTTTGCGCGAACACAGAAAATACACAAAACCCTTGCCACAAAATACTGCGCTGCAATATGGGCGCATGAAATGTGCGAGATTGTGATGGCGTTAATGAAGGTCCCATGAAGTTTGCCATGTTTGTTGGTGCGAGTGCACTGCGACGGTGAGGTCAAACGAACGGCACAATACAAACGTTTCTTTGATACGAGAGGGTTTTACACATTCACTCGTTAGGGAATTTCTTATATTATGCCTAATATTTACATAACTAAGATCAATTACCCACGCCATCGGTCCCCAGGTTGGCTCCTCCACCGCCTAAGAAAGGGGGGGCTCCGGTAGGGCTAGTCTCCCGGTCGCCACCTCCCTTGACCTCAGTAAGGACAAAAATAATGTTTCGTCTCTCTCATCCCTCCGGTGGGCCACTGCAGTGAAGAAGAGAAGGAAGAAATGTTTCGGTGTTCATTCCTCTTCGCGTGATCATCGTTCGTGTTCTACCGGTGCTATCTTGGCTGTTTCGGAGGTTGCCTCATAATGACTCGTCATACGGTAGCATAAAGGAACGACTTGACTTTACCGTACGTGATTAAATGACCACTGTGATACTCTTCTGGAAAGCAAGCAAGGCAATAGTGAAAACAACATGCACCACATGTCACCGTGTAGGACTGCAGCTATTTGTCACAAATGAGCATCTGGACTCTAAAGACACTTATAACCAATTAGCCGACTGCTGCGAATGTGATTGGGCTCACGAAGCATCACATTACGGCAGCCCTTGGCTGCTTCCGCTATTCAGCACGAGAAAAGCCTAGCAAGCGGGCCTGTTCTACCATAGTGCGGTCATTAGTGAAGCTCTGCGCCCTCTAATCAAGCCCTTGCAAGAGGACCTTTCGTGTACTCTTCCAACTTCAGAGTAGAGTGCATTGCTGTCTTCGTTTTCTCTTCGTTGCTTTAGTGGGCTCCTCAATATTACATCACGAAATACTCTATAATGCATTGGTATGGTATTCTTATTGCGCTTGCAAGCTTCTAAGTTTAGTAAGCCATGAAATAGCGAGCGCCAAACGAGGCTTTCATGGCGACTACCCTACGTAAACGTTACCAGCTTAGCTATATTCTACGTAATGCAGATGAGATATTGTCTTTTGAATGCGCAATATTTATACATTTATGTAACTAAACACACGACAAGCCAATATTTGTCAGGTTATTTCGCAGTAAAATATAGACTGATCTCTGCTTTGCAGCACATGGGGCGACTAGCCGTTTCCGTTGCTACAGAGTAGAAATAGAGCACATTGATTAACCATTGATCGCTAAGCTTTTCTAAAATGGACACTTCAACGTAAATACGTTTCATAGGCCTTTTATTGGCAAGCATATCTTAGTATTCCACGTTATATTTCGCTTCATGCGAAATACCAGGCTTTAATTTAGGGAAAAGCACTAAGAGTAAGCAGCAGCATTCGCAAAAGAAACAATATCAAAAATATTCTCAAGTGTGCAAAATCAGATTTGATACTAAGCCAAGATTTTGTAAAGCAAAAATCACGACATATCCACGAAGTGAATGATGAGTGGGCGAAGCTCGATCGTTTTCATCCATGGCAGAAAGAGAATGTGTCGTCTGGAACGCGCTTATACTTCATGTTCATCAGCGTCGTCGTCATCGTTATCATGTGTAGTGGGTACATTCCACTATACTGCGTCATCGTCACCTTTATCACGTGGAGTGGGTACATTCCACTACACGTGGCTACCTACCTACCTACTACTACGACTACAGAGGAGGGACAGACCCACACCCTAAGGAGCTTCGCCCCTAATAACCACAGACATAACATTGGGACAGAACAGGACAGAAAAACGGGACGTAGAGCACACAAGACACAGGCGTCCTGCGTGCTATACGTCCCGTTTTCTGTGCTATTCTGCCACTATGTTACTGAACCAACTATCCTACCTAAGAACCCTTGGCATAAACATAAGCCTGCTTAGGGCTAATGCAGGAATAATGACCGTCCCAGAAATCACTAATTACACTTCTATTTTGTTCTTGGTAATATGACTGCTATTATTAGTCCAGCCTATTTTACTATTTCGTCAAACTTGAAAGTGGCTCATTTTGCTTAGCTAGATGCCACTGCTATATAAGCTACCGTGCCATACTCCAAAATAGAAGGTATTGATAGCTTCTCTTTATGGAAATAAATATGACTTTTTTAAGGCATGTATTTGTGGCAGTTCACTAATACAGGAACCGTTAGTTACACCATTGCCTTATTCCACAGGAAATACAGCCGGCAGTACCATAGTTGTAGCGCTAGAGCGGATTGGTATTTATATAATACTATTGGTTGAATGAGTGCTGTATTGTGTGAAAAACTTCGCAGGGCAGCAGCCACGAAGGATGGCTGCCATCTGCATATGGTGTGCACTCTGGAAGCATGGAGCTGCCCTCAATGGGACTGCATACAACAAAACAATATTAACACGATAGCGTTAAAGAGCTTCTTTCACAGAACTTCCGGTGTCGGCGTCGTTGGCTGTCAGGGAAACGTCAGCGCTGTCCGTGAGCGAAAATTCGAGATAGATGTAAACAAATAATAAAAAAAATCACACCATATCCACGAAGCGAATGATGATGAGTGGGCGAAGCTCGATCGTTTTCATCCATGGCAGAAAGAGAATGTGTGGTCTGGAACGCGCTTATACTTCATGGTCATCAGCGTCATCGTCATCACGTGTAGTGGGTACATTCCACTATACTGGAACGCGCAGTGATTCCACTCCTGCGCCAACTGCGCCAAAGTGCGCCAAATCAGATTTACTGCGCCATCCTGATAATATCAACGGAAATTGCGCCAAACTGCGCCTAAGTCTCGGATTTCGGGGGGGGGGGGTATATCACCAGCATTTGCAGCGTGTTCTCGGGGCGGCCAAAATCACAACCATGCACGTACCAAGAATTATTCCGCTGAATAACCAGTGGTCGCGCATGCGTCCCCAGTAATCCACGATGCTATGCTCGGTGCCGATGCAGGTTCTGTTGTGCAAGTCGTCCCAACGGCAAAACACGCTCTCCGCAGAGGCTCGTGACGTTTTGGCCAATCGGTAGCGTGTAAGTGTGGCGGCGATTCATCGGCGGACGTCGTCCGTTCCAGAAACGCTGCTGATACCTCGTTTCAAGAGTAGCACTGCACGTAATTAAAGCAATTTTCACTAATAACTGCACGCGTGCCGCCAGAATGTTTGTCACGTCTATTTCTGGACATCGCGGAATGAAATCTGGGAACACCATAGGAATAGATACAATGTTACACCTCCGCCCCTCGCTTTCCAGGATCGATAGCTGATGGTTAAAAAAAATTTCCATATTTCCATTAACCAGCGTTCTGTTTAGTTACGCGAGATCGGGTCCAATATAGCTGCTGGCCTTGCTTCGTGTAACAATACAATTTGTTAGTTTCGCTTAAGCTCGAAGCAGTGAGTGCGATACCAATAAATTGTATTGTTATACGCAGTAAGGCTTGACGTCATCCACGAGAAGCGCTAGCGGCGGGGTCGCCATTTTGAAAGTCCGCGCACTCGCCGCACGCGCAAAAAGCTTTCTGCACGCGCTGTGTTCGAGACCCGTACGGCGACTTGGATGACTAGAGACCTCCGGAACACCTCTTGCACGCCGATGCACTTGCAGCACGAACGGCGCGTACGAACGGACCTCCAAAATGGCGCGGCGATGGTATTGCCGCCTTGCGGATCTAGGCTCAATGGCCGCTCCAGGGAGAGAAGCACTTTTCGCACTGTCTTTACGCGTTGAGAGCACAACACGTAGAAGGGTATACGAGCCGTCTGTGATGCCTGCCGAAACAGCGCGCGCCAGCGATCGCGACCACGCCCTTAAAGTCAAAGCTCTGTGTTGCTGCTCTAGCGACACAACCCCCCCCCCCCTCCACCGCCCCTCCCTTTGCGTTCTTTCATGCTCTTTGAAGACGGGTGGGGCGTTCCTTTCTGTTTGAGTAGCAATCGATGGCAGGCCTGGCACGCGCGGTGATGTTATCGGATGCGGCCTCCGTGCAACGGAGATAGGTCGGCTCTCTTTATCTCTGCTTCAGCCGCGTTCGTCGCCCGCGCTCGCGCGCTTTTACCCGAGTGTAAAACCATGGTCCTTCAATACTTTTTCTGGTCATGAAACTCCCGCGTCACTCAATGGGAGAGCTTCATATACCGCCCGCACTTTCCGCGCCGCGGCGCTGGCGTAGCTAGTAGGGGGGACGAGGAAGCCGACTCGGCCGGCTGCTCTGCTGGCCGCCATTAGCGGACTGTTGGCGCGGAGTGGTGGTGGTCGTGCTGATCGCCCCCCTTTTTTTGCTTTTCGGGGTCGCATCGTGTTGACAGCAATGCCCAACACCTGCTGCGTGCCGGGCTGTCACTCTGGATACAAGGGCACCGTCGAAAAAGTTTCCCTGTTCTGTTTACTAGCCAACGCAGAACAACGCGACAGGTGGAAACGTGTGATCCCGCGACAGGAGACTGCCGGATTTTCGTTCGACCAAGGTCCTTCAATACTTTTTTCGTATTGAAGGACCATGGTTCGACTCAAAGTACGCTCGCGTGTGTGAAAAACATTTCGACGCCAGTGACATTGTACGTGCGGACGTGTGCACAGTGAACGGAGACATCGTTTCGCTGCCCCGAGAACGACCGAGACTGGTGGAAGACGCCGTACCAAGGATTTTTGAAGCTTTGCCTTCTTACCTCTCCAAACCAAAACAGCGTTCGCGTGCAACGAAGGGCCCACCTCTAAAAAAGGCCGCGAGAGCTTTCTCCGGATTGTGATGCGACAGTCGCGAATGCAGACGTCTCCAGTGCAGCCGACGAAGAAATCGATGGTAAGTCTGGCACAAAGAGAGCCAACTGCATTGACTCAAATCAAGACAAGAGGATTTTTGCAAGTGCCATCAGAGAAATTATTGCGGTCCTTGCAAATTGTGGAAGAAGATGTGGGAATGTGCACCGTGGACAAAATAGCCTGTGCCAGTGTTTACATGAACATTGTTGAGAACATCCTGCTGGACGACCGCACTTCGGCCAGTGTTGGCTGTGGAACACATTTCGTGAGCACTACGGCAGAAGTTGTGCATTTTTTTTTTAAAGTGCCGTCTGCATTTTTTTACGCGTGAGCAAAACAAACTGTTTCGTGCTGGCGGACGTCGTTTATCCTGCCCGGCCAAAGGAGGGAGGAAAGCAGGGGCATAAATTTTTTCAGTGATTTTTGTTGTGTCGTTCACTCCATCTTCCAACTTTCATCCACAGTTTATGAAACGCAGATTTGAATAAACTGTGCCTGTGCTCAAACTCGGCTGCGTTATCAAATCTGCATGCGTAAAATCAAAAGCTTTCGCTTCGAAATAGCGCGTAGTGCCTATATCTAGCAGCTCACAACAGTTTCATCTCATTTTTTAATCTTTAAAATCAAGGGCGCAAATTATGACATCAAAGAAAAAAAAAAAGAACACAACATGAGCATCCCTCTCTGTCTTGTGGTGTCTCATTCTGAGCTTTTAATTTTTCAGCTATGTTTCACTAACGATATCCCTCAAGAGGTACTGCAAGGCTATTAATGCGAAGTCACCCTGATATACAGATTTCTTTATTGGCACGCGAACTTCTGTTGGCTGCTTCGTTATGCCCTATAGAATAAAGTGACAATTATTCCGAAAATGAACGTTACGTGCAGCCAGAGCACGGCTGCTCCGCAATCTCTAGCGCAAAATATGTTAACCTTTCAGTCTTCTAGAACCAGTCAGTGTTCGGTTTAAGCCCGAAAGCGACTATGCAGGAATCGAGAAATTTAGGAACGCTACGAATGCGCGTCACTTGACAGACGGACTCAGTTAAAACATTGCCAGCAATCGAGGACTTAGGCAATTTGACAACGCGCATCATGGGCCACTTTGACAATACTAATAGCTGCTATGATTTGTTAGCGAGAACACGGAGAAGGAAAATATCTGAAGAAGTGTATTTGATGGGAAACGCTTCCGCGAACGCGCTACAGCCCTGCCAAGCGCGGCCGATCGATGCCCTCCTGCTTACGGTGGCGCCTCTGGTGGCTACTTTTGTCCCTATATGAAACTTTCGCGGGAGTTTCATGACCAGAAAAAAGTATTGAAGGACCATGGTAAAACGTACGATGCGCGGGGGGGGATGTTATCGATTTGGACATTACACAAAACATGACGGCGGCGGCAAAAGTCCAGAATGTCCATATATTTGCTATCGCAATAAAAACAAAATGGCTGTCGCCTTCGAGTCGTCTTAGGCGAATGCATAGGTACCCAGAGAGTTTTATTTTTTTTATTTTTTTTTGGTTTTGCCATGTTTTTTAGAGGGCACTACACGGGGTTTTCGGTGTACAAACAGAATTCCCTAACCATATACAACTTCACCACAAAAGGACAACGAAGTTTGTTAAATCATGTAGTCCACCGTTGAACGAACTTCCTGACATTTTCGCGGAAGCTCGATTGAAGCGCATCTCCATATGCGGGCAACACTGCGCATGCGCAAGCGATAGTCCGGAAGGACTGTGAGAATTCTCTTGCTCCAGCTCAGAGAGGCCTCAGAGAGAGGGAAAGGAGTGTCGGAGGAGGTTGGCTTTATGAGGCTAGCTAAGTGACGTCATGTTACGCCCAGCAATATAATCGATCCGTGAAGAAAAAGAACCTCTCTTTCTCCTTGGAGTTGTCTTAGGGCAATGCATTTGGGACAGTGTGAGTCTTTAGCGTTGAGGCATTGTTGTACGTCGCAGCGATTGTCTACAATGTCTGCTGATTATCACATACATGTATTTAGAATGCTATTTCATAAAGTATGATTTTTTTGAACCGGTATCGTGTTTATATGCTACGAAAACAATCGCTGAACAAGTTGTCCCAAAATGCTCAACCGCTTTACGCCCTCATTTCTGCATCATCGAGTGAAATAGGGAGTGTTCCTGAGATGATTGGTTCCTTGAGATTTGCAATGAATCGAAATATTTCTAGCTCTTCACAAGAGCCCCAAAATAATTATTCAGGTCCTTGAATGTAAATGCAACTTGCTTCTCCAGTGTACTCTAGGATAGTTGCTCCAGTCGCTCCATCTGGGAGCACTCCAGAGTGCTCCCAGATGCTAAATTACCTGCTCCAAAGTGCTCCAAAATGGAAATTTTTGCTGCTCCAAAGTGCTCCAAAATGAAAATTTTGCTGCTCCAAAAATTGCTCCAAATCAGAAGACCTCGGTAGCATCACTGAACGCGCTTATACTTCATCGTTATCACGTGTAGTGGCTACATTCCACTATACTGCGTCATCGTCATCTTTATCACGTGGAGTGGGTACATTCCACTATACTGCGTCATCGTCACCTTTATCACGTGGAGTGGGTACATTCCACTACAGGTGGGTATACCTACCTACCTACGTACTACTACTACCACTACTACAGAGGAGGGACAGACCCACACCCTAAGGGGCTTCGCCCCTAAAATCACTCCAGATCCGCGAAGTGAGTAATGTCATCGTCATCGATATCACGTGTAGTGGGTACATTCTACTATACTGGAACGCGCTCATACTTCATCGTTATCACGTGTAGTGGGTACATTCCACTATACTGCGTCATCGTCATCTTTATCACACGGAGTGGGTACATTCCACTATACGTGGCTATCTACCCACCTACTACGACAACTACAGAGGAGGGACAGACCCACACCCTTAGGAGCTTAGCCCCTAATACAGGAATAAATCACAAAGAACCAGTTCGACCTTCGAGTGCTCTGTTCTGGCGGCGGTACAAAGCGGGTCAGTCATACCCACATCCACAAAAAAAGAAACAAAACAAGAAGGAGCAGCCTGAACTCAAACGAGGGCATGTGGGTGCATCCTCTGGTTCTATGCAGCAGAGGGATTCACATAACTGTGACGATTTGAACAGCAGCAGAACTCTTGCGGAATACAAATTTTGACAAACGCGTTGTAGGAAAAGCCCCAATGCAGACAACAGGAAACGGGGATTGGCATCCTTCAAAGAAAACTGACACTTCAAGAACACGGAGAAGGGTGAACAACGCTGGCCGTGTCGCTGAATGCAATGACTGAAGTTTGGGGGGAACAGGCTTCTGTAGAGGACAATAGGCAGGACGGGACGAGAGAGCCTGACATGAACAATACTGTAGGGTTATGTCACTGCGTGCCTGTATCGGCCAGACACACGCTCGAGCTACGCAATTCGAAGAATGCGTAGGACTAGAAAAAATAGTTGAAGTCTAGCAAAATGGAAAAAAAGAAGCAATGTTAGCAGAACGATGAATGACGGCATTGGAGTGCGATAAAATGTGGTATGGTAGAATATTACTTCCTTATTAGGGCGCCAAAGCGAAAGTGAGAAAGTGGATGATGAAATATAGCCGTGAATCTGCGTCATTGATAGAGAAACCAACGCTGCTGCTTAGGGGCGTAGCCAGAAATTTGTTAAGGGTCTGGGAGAGGGGGTTTCAGTTACTGTGTTTTAATATTTGTGGCCCTGTTTGTATGTGTGCGTGTATTCGTACTCGTGCAAATTTCACAAATTTTTGCGGGGTTTGAACCTCCTCTTCCCCCCCCTCCCTTGCTACGCCGATGTTGCTGCAGTTGGAGAGAGATGCAGCTAATGCAGCTTGAGATTGAGGCAGATTTTGAGGTACTGGTACAGAACACAAAAAATAGCGTATTAAAAAAGAACTTTTTTCAGCAGCCTTGCGGAAAACAACGTGCACATTGAAGGCCGTAGGAAAGTTACGTTGTCCTCTCATATTTTTATAATTTGCTTCAATGCCTACTCAAGAGGTACCAAAAATGAATGAATACGTAATATTTTAAGGACGGAGCTCTTTCGCGGCCGAGCTGTCGTTTCATATCGTCGCTTCGCATCACGCTCAAGGTACCAAGTAGTCATGAAAGGGCGCTACATGTGAATTCAGTAACAAAATAGGACACAAGAGGGCGCTACAGGTCAGGTAAATACTGAAATGGGTCAAGAGAGGCCGCCAATGCATCATAGATGAATATTTCTTTTCACCCGGAAGACAGCGATCAGACTGCACATTCGGAACGGCAGCGCGCGGTTGCCCTTGAACGCCGGCGTCGCCGAAATGCTAATTCGTCTTTCCGAGCCAGCGCAGCGATAGCTGAACGCCAGCGCCGGACGGTTGGCGCAGATCTGCAGAAGTGCGAAGCGGAGGCGAAACGCCAGCGAATGCGCAGTAACCCTCACCTTCGTAAGACTCATACACAAGCCGAGCGCCAACAAAGACGGGCGAAATCGCAGCTTCGACTCGGACAAACACAAGCGTCAACAAAGGCGAGCGAATCCTCAGCTACGCTCCGCAGCTCGTACAGTTTTCACGGTGTGGAACAGGCTGAATTTTTTTATGGAGGGAGACAAGCGTTTATCCATAGTTGAAAACAGCGTAATGTAAACACGGACAAGAGACACATAGACCTATGTACGAACTATCTACGAAGATCTATGTAGGTCTATATTCGAACCCGTGGTTTCAGCGCGAGTTTCTGTGCCTGGAGTTTGGACAACTGCGTCGTGTCTGTGACTGTCCGTGGTTCAATTTAAGCCTCTCTGCGCTGAGAATAAACATAGAAACAACCTAGTATCACCTAGCTAAAGTCTAGAAACCATTTAAAACCAATCTGGAACAACCTAGAATCAACCAGATTAGTTTTCAGAATCGTACAGCTTCGCTGTTTCAAGCATAGCGCGGCTTAGGGCAAGCTTCGTCATTAGTCTTTCTTGGGATACTTCAACGGAGAAATTTTGGTCTGTCTGTCTGTCTGTCTGTCTGTTAACTGATTCAACCACTCGGCCAAAGCTTAACCACTTGCTGAACGCCCAGCCAACTTGAACAGTCGTTTGCGTGCATACTTGTGAACATTGTCGATCAAAACGCAAATATTACGCATACCTGAGGCGCAACAACAATGCGGAAGTATTAGGTGGTGTGTTCTTTTATAGAAAATACATAGATACTTAATTCTAAAGACCCTAGTTTTTCTTAGGCTGCGCTGAAAATGCGGGCTGCCTCGCAAAAGCGAAGAGCCGTCGTCTATCTCCGAGGTCGCGCGAAGTGCCGCGTGTTTCATCCGACGCACGATAGCTGGCACAGTCTGCCCTCGTCGCTGCAAGCAAGAGAATCTCTTTTCGTGGTCGCTCTGCGCGACTTCTCAGCTTTTTACATGGTGCCAAAAACACCGCGCTTGCGGCGAGAAGACGCTTGGGCATGCCAGGACGGAAATGGTCGAGAACAGCATCACAGGTGGCCGCGGATGAGACCAGGGCTCATATAGTACGGCCGGCAGAAGACTATCGTCTTTCGATGACATTTGCAGCGAAGCACGCAGATACGCGGCCAAGTTTTTTATTGCGATAGCAATTATATGGACACTCGCGGCTGGTTTTCGCCGTCGGCGTCGGCGTCCGCGTCGGCGTCGGCGTCATTTGCCGTATATGTATATGTATATATATAACCGGCCCCGCCCGTCATTCGTGAGCGTGAAAAGACGCGAGGGGCGGGGGGGGGGGGGGAGTCCCTCGAGCGACCTTCGATTTTAGGAGCGGGGGTGCGCGCGTTATCTCCCCTTCTCGGCGGCCGACAGCGGGCGGGGGGGGAGGGGGGGGGGCGACGTTCGAATTTACGAGCGCGGGCGCGGGCGCGCGCGTTATCTCCCCCTTCTCTGCGGCCGACAGCGGGGGGGCCGGTGTACCCTTCTACGTGCTGCGCTCTCAACGCGAAGAGAATTCTCTTAAACAAGCGTTTTGTAGAGTTGCGTGAGATCGGATCCAAAAAGAGTTAGCTGCCAGCCTCACTTCGTATAACATTACAATTCTTTGCTATCGCATTCATTGCTTCACCCTTGCGGTGAAACTGTGACTTTCTTTTTTTCTGAGGTTATCGCTGAAGATCGCAGAACATACGGACCAATCCATAATCCCCACTACTGCGTACGGCGTAACCATATCGTGGCTCTGGAACGTAACAGCTATCAGTTTAATTATTTTTGGTCATTGGTGCACGTACCCCATGAGATATGAGTCATACTGACGTCACAAATTTGGCAATGTTGGACGTCATGGTGATTCGAAAAATCGTCATAACGGGATGACGTCACCATATGACGCCATCCCGTTGTGATGATTTTTTGCATCACTCGTGCTTAAGACATCAGGACACACCGATGTGGGACGCCGGCCAATTGTCGCGCTTCATGAGGAATCCAAGGCTTTCGGCATACAATACGCCTCCAAGTACCCACAATTTCTCTGGATATCGTCATTAACGGCCTTATACAAACAGTAAGCTGGGGCTTCGAAAAAAATGTTTAACCAATTAGAGCGCTGAGCTGTCCCTAACCACGGCCGCTCGATAAACGAGCGGCCTTGCTCTTACAAAGGTCACCGTGATGATGACCAGACGCCATGTTTAAAACAAATTGTTAATGACTTGGAGTGCCATGCGAACCCTATGATGGGACAGCTGTCAAGGAAGAAAGGGAAGTTTTATTGTACATGTAACTTGTACATAAACAAACAAAACAAAGAAAAAAAAAGGTATATACATTTCACAAATGAGCACTACAACACCAATTTATCTATGTGTATCCGAATGTGACATATTAAAGAAACAATGAAATGGAGCAAATTGTTAACATTTATGAGAATTTCACGCAGGCATGCGTACTAGATTCAGGGCTTCGTTAATTAACACAGAACAACTTTTAAACACTTTTCATAAAACGGCCGCACTCTAAACTTCCCCTTTTTCACTGCACCCGAGCTGTCACAGGTGACCTGAGTTTGTGAAGTCGTTATAGTGTAGTTGTGACTCGCCGGATTGTTGAATCCAGTTTTATGCATTTTTCCTTTCGTGGGGGGCATGATCGCTTTTTTATAATAACACTGCGGTGATGCCAATCATTGCGTACTGCGGAAAAGTAACAGATGAATTATAACATCATGCGAATACGTCCATCTCACATGGTCACATGTCCCGCTTTGCAGTAAATTGCCACATGACCATAAAAAATTGAAGGACACTTTGTACATTCCAAAGTGTGTTCGATGAAAGCGTGTGGCAGTGACTATGCCATGTCTTTTATCTTTTACAATCCCAGTGGGATAACACAGTAACCGAATGTGTGCGTGTTTTCTTTTTCAATTTTTTACCGCGAATCGCAGCAAAACGCGAGACTTATCTTCCTTCGTTCACATGCGTTAGTATTTTCTCGCGCTTTGCGCATCGTGCAAACGCCATCCGCGTTCCAGCGCTTAAATTGACGGACCCTTTGTATTCGAACGTGTTTTCCGGGAACGCCTGTGTCCATTGCGACGGCGTCGGTCAGAATGATTGCAAACGCTGGGCACAGCGACGCTACGCAAGCAAAGCGCGAGCGCTGTAGAGTCCGACGCGACCGGCGTCTGTTTGCGCATCCCGGCGGCCACCTGGCTCCGTGCCAGAGCTCGGACAGACGGACGGACGGACGGACAGAAGGACGGACGGCCAGACGGACGGACAGGCGGAC